>CM076577.1:246629160-246847868 GCA_034641835.2 Pinus albicaulis | reverse complement strand
AACTAAAGCGGCCAGGTACTGTTCACGACGAATTGCGGTGTGTGGTTGTTGGTATTTTTGAGCAAATTCGCCGTGCGACCGGTGGTGTCAAACGCTGTAAAATGGCGAGCGCGGCCGATAAATTAACGATAACGGTGTGGGCCTGGGCAAAGTGCGCTGGTGATGTCGCAAGAAGGCCTGTCGGCCTGCGTATGTCTGGAACGTACGCGCCATGACCGAAAACACGCCGCGTGTGTGAATTTAAATTTTGGTGGTAGTGGGCCAAAAATAGGCAAATGTGCGCTGTGATTACAAACATGTGCTAATTGGTACAAGTGGTGAACAGTTGGCATGCCCAAACAACGAAATTAATCAAGGAATTGTGAGAAGAAAATATCGCAAAATAATCTGAAACTAAACACTACATCACCAACACGAGATTGACAACTGCATGGTCTTAACCTGAAATGGTAAATGGAAAATCATTTAACAATAAAGCAAAACCATTGATTCATGCAGGGTGGTAATAAAATGTTGAATTAGTATAAAGGTTATACAATCAAATAGATGGCCACATGCTAGCTAGATAATAATCATAAACAAGCAATATTGAATTATAGGCCATAAAGAACTTACAAAATGTGACATTACGAACAATTAGCGCACAAAGAAAAATATCCCTGGACATGACCACAGCGAAAAAAAGGATTGTATTATCATGATGTTAAGAGGATTTGTGCTGCCTTTGTAAAGTCAATCAAAATCCATCATTATCTATATACAATAAATACAAGTAATTGATGTAGTATTTTACTCTAAGATGCGTTCTTGTGATAATAATGTAGAACACTATGTTGAAAATGTCAAAAAATACTGAATAAAGCTCCTCTTCATTTCAAGAACAATTTATTGAGTCGCATGAACTTAGAACAAGCTCGATGCGAAGTAGCAACTAAGTCAACGAGTGAATTTTTTGTTGCTACGTTGGATGCGAGAGGTTTTTCTCCAAGATTAAGTTGCTCCAATAAATTATTCTCTGATGAGCCAACACGTGAAGGTGGAAGCTCTTGTAGCCCCTCCCCACCCTCATCCTCTCAATTCCCCAATACCCAATCTATATTTCATTTTTTCTGCTTTCATGAGCATAAAAAAAAAAAAATTCAATAACTAATAAAAAAACAATTCATGAAAAAGTGTCACGAAGAAACATTGAAATTAATGCTTAAGCATAAAAATAGTATCATAAATGAGTTTTTATATAACGCAAAAAATATTCCAGTATGGTGACATTTGTCTTTATGGTAATACAATATTTTACATTATCAAATTTTCTCCTTTTTCTTCTTCCTATTTCTAAATCTCCTAATTACATCATCGATATCATCGTACTCTTGTCGCTCCTATTTGTACCTTTGTGACAGCAACTGTTTGACCTGGTTATCGTCCACGATGTGGTCTCATCCGGTCGACGACGTCACCACTTAAAAACGAGATGTTATTAAATTTTAATTGTCGATTTTAAATATCATTGAACTAGTTCGGTAATATTAATAAAAATTTGCAATGAGATTATTTTGGTGCACTGGTGTAAATGGGTGGAATTTGTTGCCACATCTTCCTCTGCGGTGGTAAGATCCTCGAAGCATTCTCTGTCATTTAAAAAAAAAAATTATAAGGACAACCATCAGGGTATAATTACTGAAAAAAATTATAGATGAAATTGATACCGTCATGACCCTCAACGATCGTGTGTCGCTGGTCCCCACTACAATGATCGAGGTTGCACGTGAGAATCATCTACATACGGCTCTAAAGCTGAGTTATTTGCCTGCGTACGGTGGTCTTGCTCACGATTTAAACAAAGTTGTTGAACAGCAATGCATTTATGGATGAAAAAAAACATATTGAAAGGTTAATATTTTACCTTATCGGAACGTGCAGATCTTGGGACACCTTTGACCAGAAGTAACTCTTGTTCTTGACTGATAACAGAATAGAACGATATTTTTATCTTTATCATTATGTGGTTTAATTCTTAGTCATCACCCTACATTACATATGATTGTGTATTTTTAATCATATTTGATGGGATTACAAAAAATTGGAAGCGATACAATTAATTATAAGATGTTTAGCTACTTAATTACAATTCTTGCGGCTAATTTCAAGTAGCCGCACCTTCATCTCTAACATGATGGCCCTTTTCTTTAATCCTAGCTTTGGTTGCCTTGGGGTGTCGAGAAACCTAGCATCAAAGGATTAGTCGGATATGACGTGAACACACTTTTATTTTAGACATAGAAAAAATTAAAGCTATTGAATTAAGTTGTAATTTACCTTGCGAAGGTCCGGTTGGCATTTTTTCTTTCTTTCTTTGCCCTTTTCTCTTTTCCGTCATAGATGAGTGCTCTCTGTCACTCCTCGGAATTGTGAGAGGATGTAAGTATCTAGGGTTAAATTGCAATTTCATCCTATGGAAATTGTCCCTGGTATATTTCAAATATTTTCTGTTACCCGAGCCATTCTTTGTTACTGTCAAATGTGTCGATCCCAAGGAGCTTCTAGATAATCTAAAGTTATTTTTCGAGTTGGAATACGAAATTCCACCTTGTGCGGTATGGTTGGGCCATTACCAACACATGGCTCTCCAAAAACTTGTAGAACTCATTGTTTCCTACCACGAAGAAAAAAAGGTATTATCATTAATTTAAAAATAAAATCATGATAAATATGTTTTAGATAGAGTACATGAAATAGTTAAAATGTTAAAATTTACCTGGGAGTTGTACGTGCTTTATAGGGACACCTTCATCGTTCACCAACAACGTGCCATTAATTTTCCACCAATAATTTTGACACATAGCTCAAAACACAATAATGTAGTTGGCCATATCAGCCTCATCATTGCCAACACGTTCGGTTGGTGAAATTATTGTAGGCAGTGTGTTTCTTGGCCTAAGGAGTAATTATTACAAGAGGGTTGTTGGGTAATCTCTTGCCCTTGTCCTACCACCAACACGGGTTCAACAAGTGCCTTTACCAAACAACTTTTTATTAGTTTTAGTCAATGTAAAGGAAATTAAAGTAAACTATCACAATTCATCTTACGGAGAACAAAAAAATATCCTTTTGAATTTCTATTAATACCTAATATGTTTCATTTGAGTCATAAATTTGGTTTTATCCTCTCTTCTGTTTCAGGTGTTTGAGGCGCGTCTATCAAAGTATTAAATTCCGACCTTGCATCTCGTGCCTTTTTTTGCAACAAGAACACTGGAGATAGGGATGAAGAAAGCTCTTCCTCGAAGAGGGAATCATCAGGCGTACCATGGCTAGGTGTCTGCATATTTGAACAAAATTAATATTATTTCAATTATGTAAATAACTAAAATACCTGAAGATAAAGCAATGCTGGCACTTTACATGTTCTTCCGCTGGCCTCTTTCCGCGATCATCCCATCTCTGGGTTGTTCCTGCACTGCTCTCATCAGTCTACCACATTGCAATAAAATTATAAATGTAAAAACTTGAAAACAATATCTAACTTAAAAACACAAAATGAAAACTGAAATAATTTCTAATAAGACACCGGACGACAGAGTTAGAGTTTCAAATATACCTTGCATTGAATTCAGTCCTGGAAACATGTCATTGCACATTAAGGCACCCAAACAAGAGACGAGTTGACAATGAAGACCTTATTGAATATATTGTTGGAGCAACTTCTAGTAAACTTGTTGTGAAGACCTTGAGGACATTTTTGGAGCAACATTGTTGAAGCTGATGGTATAGCATTGTTGGAGACGATCTTGAAGGGCCTTGATGTGAAGCTTTTGGAGCAACTATTGAAAAATCCTTAGAGCATTTAAGTAAGGCACTTTCTATCTTCCATCACCTTTTTCCTTTCAATATCATTTAAACAATTTTGTTGATATTTAATTTTTGAAATCACGTTATAATTCCTTGATTATATGTGTTTGGGGACTTTCCCTTTGAAATTACCCAAAAATACCCTGGCAATTTTATCTTCAGGATGCATGTCTGACACTATTGTTCAATATTTTGATTGATAGTAGTAAACATAGAGAGTTAGGGGGCTCTTGACTTGGTTTGGTTGGGCCATTAGATCCCTAACATCTACTAGGGAGAACCCCCCTTGAGTTGGAGGAGAGCTAGCCCAAAGTGAAAAGAGGTTGGTGAGGTGACAATGGGGCTGTTGAATTACACATGGTATCACACTTTAGCTTTAGGACTTTATCTTGAGAAGTGCGAGATTTTGCTATATCAATTCTCAAATTGTTTACAACACTATTGTTAAGAACTAATAAGAAGTGATGTTGAGGGTTTTTTGGGTATAAGAAACAATACCATTTAAAAACTATGGTTCTCAGTCCTTGGCATTCCTTCACTTGGGCCTAGGGGCACACAAGAATAATTTCACACTAAACCATGCAAACTTAAAAGTAACTTAACAAATCCATAAAGTAATAATAATCATAATTCCTAATTTCCTATTGTACGATATGATGAAAATTATTCAAACATGAAGCAATGAAGACATGCAATGTCTGAATTTCAAGATTGATGAACCAATACAAGAAGTTAGAAACCACAACTTTGATTCAATACTCTGTGTCCTAACTCCAGGAAGGAATCTAGTTTGTAGTACAGAACATGCATCGTGTATTATCAATTCTTAATTGACAACAACTAAAGGTCATCTACCTCATCAATTCCTTCCCATTTTGTGTTTTTATGTTATATTCCTTGTAAAAGTGTCAAATTTCTCTCAAAGTAAGCAACCACTGAATAAAATAAAAAATAGTTGAGATATGATTGAGAAATGGTCATTTATTTCTTGAAAGGATCTTCACAATTTCTTTGGTTGTTTTCATCTCAAGAAACAAGAAATGACCTAAGAAACTATCGTGATGTAATATAAGAAACAACACGGTGCAATGGCCATTTTCAAAGCCAAATGATGTCCATTGAGGACATGGCCTTTATTTGGTTCCTGTTTCATAGGAGTTTCGGGTAGAAATGGAACTTTGTTATACCATTTCCAGTAGTAAAAAGGGAAAACCTTCTTTTTCCATGGGAAATAATTTACCTTTCCTTTTTCAAGATAATCTAAATCACAAAAAATATGAACTATACTGCACACGTTCTTGGATAATGTGAAAGTGGAAAAGGAATACCCTACACAAGTGATGCACACATGTACATTTGAACACTAATAGATTTTTGTAGTTGAAATGCAATGCTTGTTTCATTTAAATGTAGGGTTTTTAAAGCAGGGAGAAATAATGGCTGCCAAATTAATAAGCGTTTCTTTGGGAAAAATTTAAATCTTGTATTGGGTGATGAAGATAATAGAGGGTATTGAATCTTTATTCTTGACATCTAGAGAGAACCATACAGCCTAACACAATCCAATGGAATTGACCAAAAAAGACGGGCCGTGGGGTCGACCCTCCCCCCATGGAGGAGGGCAACAACGATGGCTTCATTTTGCTGGAGGTTGAGGGGCGAGATATGGGGCGAGGCGAGAGAAATGCGTGCAAGAGATGAGGGCGAATGTGGGGGCAGTGCTGTTGCGAGAGGGGGCGGGGTGCGGGCGAATGCGTGCGAGCTCGGGGGGGCGAATGTAGGGAATGCGTGCAGAAGCGGAGGGCGAATGCGCGCGCGATATCAGACGTTAATGTAGCACACACGTACATTTGAACACTAATATATTTTTTTAGTTGAAATGCAATGCTTGTTTTCATTTAAATGTAGGGTTTTTAAAGCAGGGAGAAATAATGGCTGCCAAATTAATAAGCGTTTCTTTGGGAAAAGTTTAAATCTTGTATTGGGTGATGAAGATAATAGAGGGTACTGATTCTTGATTCTTAAACATCCTGAAGAACCCTGCGACCTAACACAATCCAATGGAATTGACCAAAAAAGCAATAAGTCGGCCTACTATGGGAGAAGGAACTGTGATGGAGAACTGCCATTTTGCAAGAGGGCGAGGGCGAACGGCGAGAGCGAATGCGAGGAAAATGTTGTTCTGCCGAGGGCCCCGAGGGTCGAATATTTCGATGCACGCAAGAGCGGAGGAGCGAGCGTGTGCGCGCACGTGATGGAACGTTAATGTAGCTATTGCGATGGATACGAAACAATAAAATCATTTTTATGTAGCGCGCTTATAAGTGTCGTTATACCGACGGTGGAAAAAGCGTCGCTATTGTGACGGGTGCCTCCAAACGTCGCAATTGCGACACTTAGACATTGTGTCGCACTTGCGATGTTTGGAGGCAGTTGTCGCAATAGCGACGCTTTGGGCCATAGTGTCACAATTGGATTTCTTCCTCCAAACGTCGTAATTGCGACACTTTTCTAAGTGTCGGTATTGCGACACTTTTCTATAAATGTCGGTATAGCGACGGTTTCGGGTGGGATGGAAAAAATTTGGGGAAATTTCCGACATTTGGTCAAAAGCGTCGGAACCAAGTGTCGGAATTTCCGCCAAATTTAGTAGTCTCATGCATAAGTATGTTGAGTTATTTTTCCAAAGTCCATTTCACACGAGTTAGTTGAGGTACATTGGTCCTTCCTCAGCTAGATTTCGGTTATGGTAAGTACTAGTTACACAATCCCAGTAATCCGGTACAATGTTTGTGGCCTACATCCATGTGAGGGACATCATGTTGATGGAAATCAATATGTGGAAATGAAGTTGGTTTTGCGGAAGGGGTGCCACCACAATCATGAGTGAGATCCTCAAACAAGGATATTGCATCATGAATTTCAAAAGGAAAGGAGGGGGTCCGCAAGGTCTAATTCAAAAATTGACAATTTGAATGGAAGTTGGTGGGGTAAGTGTGGTTCTTCTTTCCTTTACTCTTTGGTAAGTCTCTATTTTTCTCCACTTTTCAACGGTTTCATTGTGAATTTTGTATGACTTAACTTGTGATTTGAAATAATAGGTGACTCGGGTAAATATTGGTTTTGTGCTCGTCTTCTACCATAGTTGAATATTTTCTTTGTTTGGAATGGGATAGGTCAAGAATACTCAAGCTAAAGGGGATACATAGGTCGCTTTGGGCTCTACAAAAAATGTGGGTGCCAAAGGTTTATATTTCTTTGTTGGGTCAGTCACATGTATTTGGTTTGAATTCCCCTTTAAGCAAACTTGAAATAGTCCCTACTAATACATGGAAGTATTGGTTCAACCATGTTCGTGAAATTTGTCGGGAGTTCTTAAGGCAATTCTGGCAGCCTAGAGTAGTCTCTTTGTGATTTATATCAACTCTGGGTGAAAAAGGTTTTTATTGATATGTTGGGCTAGTCATATGTATTTGGTTTGATAACTCATCAGTGAATAAGAGTGCAAGTGAATAACATCATCTCCTAGGTGTTTCATGAACCATTTACTTCTTGTTTAATCAACTATTTCCATTTGTGCCAAATTTAAACGTGAAGATATTTCATGCTAATATATCAAAATATTGGTTCAACAAGGTTCACAATCGTTTTGGGTAAGACTGCCTATTTATGATTCTTTTTCTCTGGTTCTCTATTTACAATTGTCAATCATTTATATATGCAATTTATGCTCACAAGACTATTTGGAATTGGAAAGAGTGGGAGGCCTTAAGCACGTTCTAGCAACCTCGCTCCCCTACTACCAAGGTGGTGGACTTTGTAACGCTCCCTCCCACCCCCTTAGACTTCCCCAAGCTTAGTGGGAGGTTTTATTTTAGTTTAACTCAACCTCACACATGCATATAATTATAGGAAACCAAGAATAATGCCATTCCTCCATAAGAAATATTTATACATTCATGGTTATAACCCACAATAATATCATTTAGCATCCATAATACAACATAAGTACAAGAATATACGTTTATTTGTACAACTTAATGATTAGAAACTGGGGGAGGGACTTCAACTCTCCACCCAACCATAGGAAAACTACACTGCAATATTTCTTGTAGTTGACCACCCTTGAGCCAGATTCAGAGTCTAAGGAGTAAGTGCTTCAGGGAATTTAAATTGATCCCAATCAATCTGAACACATAGGAATTCAGATACCACTCCATATCCACCCACTTAGTTCATGATTGTAACCCCTAGTGTCTCCACTATTCAACCAAGAATCCAGAGCAAACTGATGTCCATCTTCTAATCCCACATGTATCATAATCTCATATAGTTTTCCCTCTATTGACCAGGATTCCAGAGTAAAATGAGTTTCCACCTGCTTTACTTGGCATGGCTCTAGAATACGTAGTGTCTCCACCTACTTCTATCTCTTTAACCACACTCTTGAGCACAATCCCGCTCCAACACCAATGCTTGTTCCGAACATTCTCCATTTACCCCACAAGCTCACTCGCAATCCTCCGTTGAAATATGTAACTAGGTTTGGTCTTCATAATGACATATGTAATCATGATTTTCTGTATTTGATATAATAAGAAAAAAAAATTTGTTATTGTTTTCTTGAGGCATGGGTTTCATGCTCAAGAGGAATTTATTTTATAGTTCAAGATCCACTTTATAGTTCAAGATCATGAAGGAGACATGATGTGGAAAAGGTAGTTGTGTGAGGAAAAATCAGATTTGGTATAATGGATCACTCACTAATGAAATAAAGGAAGACATGGATATCCTAATTCGAAAAGGAAAGTGATGGATGAACGATGCCTTACAAAGAAGTACCAAAGATGAAGGCTTCATAATATTAAAAATGAAATTCATAGACATCAAATGGAGGAGCATTACAAGTAGTTGAAGGTCACATGATCTCCACTAATGAAGAAAGAGTTGTTGTTGGAAACATGTCCCTATTAATAGGGAGAATGGAAGCAAGTTTCTGATTAAGAAGAAACTTGGAAGCAAGTCCCTAAGCTAAGAGGGAGATTAGATAAGTCCCTGGTTAGGAGGGAGCTTGGGTACATTCCTTTTCTAGGAATGGGTACATTCCTTCATAGGAATGGGTATATCCTCCCTAGTTAAGAGGGAGAAATATACACATCATTATTGTCTTCATTCGGGAAGAAAAAATAGAGGATTGGGTAAGCATATGGCATCTGATACTCTTTGAGGATGTGGTGGGGAATCCAAGATAAGAGTATTCATGAAGGATCGTTTTTCTTTGAGGACTGGGAATCCAATATAAGAATAATCCTGGAAGGACACACCCTGTGAACACTCGGGTGGGGTATGCTCCTTGAGAAATAATGATGAAGGTTTCTATAAATCATTAGTCTCGCCAGCATTGTGTTGTGATCTTGTGGAGATATAGAGTTGTTAGTCAAGGCCTAGCTATGTGACAATGTTGGATGATATGATGCTATACAGATGGGCTACCGGTCTGCCTATTCTTATAAGAAGTTTTCATATTGAGAATTTCCAAGTACCTTGTATGGATTATGAATACCTCCCTAGTTAAGAGGGTGTGTTGAAATATGTAACTAGGTTTGGTCTTCATAATGACATATGTAATCATGATTTTATGTATTTTATGTAATAAGAAAAAAAATGTTATTGTTTTCTTGAGGCATGGGTTTCATGGAAAATCAGTTAGCTATAGGAATTTCGAGTTGAGTGGTTGGTTGGTGGGACATGCAAGTGGACTTAATTGTGACTGAGTGATTCGATGTTGTAACAGAGTTGGAATAGTTATGAATGTTGCAAAGTAGTTTAACTCAGATAAGTGAGTTAAAATCAGTTGTGCTAGTTGTAACTGAAGATACACTAGTGAGAGATAAAGTGAATTAATTATTAATTAATTCACAATCAGTGGCCTCACATGCAATTGAAGATTTAATACTATTAACTATATGCATGTCAGATCCAGTGGAGACCCAGTTGAGATGTAGGTGAAAGGGATAGTTGACTATCAGTTATGACATTATCGGTTGCACACATGCAACCACACACACATTGGATGTGCCCATGAGGATTTCCTAGTCAAGACAAGTAGAATTCCATTCATTCAAGGATTTCTATTAGCTGGGATTGCACAGTGGAGGCAGGTTGTCTGGAGGCAGTAAGTTGGCTAAGCAACTTGCCAATTTATGTATGACAGTGTGAGACAGTTAGTTATTGTACTGAGATCTCCTGGATTGGATCTTTTTAGGTAATTGTTTCATTATCCATGATATAATACATAATAGAAGATAGTGGGGTTTTTAGCTATATGATTTCCTGGGGTAAATTATCTGTGTTATGTGTGATTGATCTTTCTTCATGATATTGTGGTTGGCGATTGTGTTTCAAATTCCACAAAGATTTTGTAGAAGCGATTATGTATTTAGTAGTAGCATATTATTGTTAGATCAGGAGAATCAGGGAGATACATATTTTGTATTAAATTTCTACACGAATAACATCGGTCCATGCACCTTCTATCGTCCTGGTGCGTATTTGTTGGTGACACGCACAGGGATGTTGCGTATGTAAATGCCACGAGGCTTCATAAATTTGTTTTCCATTCTGGTGTTTGCTAAGTTTACAACATTGGTGCGTACCGTTTAAAATGCACCGGTGCATTCACACATGAAGCGCACACCGATAAGAAAAGCATCTGTTCCGGCCACCCAATTTTTTTTATTTGTGTTGAAGTTTCGTTAGCAGCTCCGTCAAAACCTCTGTTACCAAAAATGGATGTTGTAGAAAATGTTTTTTTTGACAATTTTGGCCAATTTTATAACACTAAAAACCTCCTTTATAACCTCTGTTGGAGGGTCTTTTCCTTGTTACAGTGAGGGTGACTATGGGGGTCATCATTATTGGAAAGAAACATTAAACAAGATACTCAAAGCATGCATTTATTGGCTTTCAATGTTCAAATATGTTTACAATAATATTGCTGCCTGTCATGAATGTCAAATATTTGATGGAAAACGAAAATTTATTCCATTAACTTTGAAACCCATATTTGTAGAAGCCCCTTTCCAGCAATGGAGATTGGATTTTATTGGCGAGATACATCCTGCATCTTCAGGCCAACCTCAGTGGATCTTAACAACCACTGATTATTTTACAAAGTGGATTGAAGCGATCCGTACAAGAAAAGCTACAGATTCAGTGATCATACATTTTCTGGAAAATAATATTTTATCAAGGTTTGTTTGTCCCATGAAGATCATCACTGACAATGCTCAGGATTTCAGGTCTAAGAAGCTGGTAAGTTTTTGCAATAAGTATAATATCACCCTTGGCCACTCAAAAACTTATTACTCTCAAGGTAATATTTTGGCTATGTCATCAAACAAGAGCATAGTCACGATTATCAAGAAAATTTTGCAGGAAAAAAAAAGGTCATGGCACTTGAAGCTAAAACTTTCCTTATGGGCTGACATAATTTGTACCAAAATATCCATAGAGACTTCCCATTATGAGTTGGCCTATGGAATTGAAGTAGTGTTTCCTAGTTCTCTTGGAGTTCTGGTGATGAAATTATTGTAGGGATTGGAGGAAGAACCAAATGCAGTTCAAAGAAGGATTAATCAGCTCTTTTTTTTGCAGGATAAGAGAGAAGAGGTGTACAAAAATTATCAATAGACTAAAAACAAAGTCAAAAATACATTTGGTAGAAAGGAAAAAGAGGAAAATTTCAATATTCAAGATGTGGTTTTGAGGTGGGAGGCTAAGATAGAAGACAAAGGGAGACATGGAAAATTTGAAAATATCTGGAAAGGTCCATATAAAATCTCAGCCTATCATGGAAACAACACTTTCTTACTGCAAGAAATGGATGGACAATTGTGTCAAGGAGGACCTGTCAATGGCATGTTTCTCAAACACTTTTATTCTTAACTCTGTATGCTGAAATAAACACCATTGTATATAGTCCATTTTTTTTTTATCATATTTGCAAGAGTAGGTGATATGTTCAACAAGTTTGAGCCTGAGGAGAATAAAGACTTGGAGAGGACATCTTCAAAGTTGTAATTTTCAGTTTTTAATAAGGCACTGGAGCTGTTGGTTCTTTGTTGCACCACAGGGTTGCAACATCCCCATTAGAGCCACTGTTATCCAAGATAACCATTAGGTTTGTTTTGAGTCACGAGTCTAGGTGGTTAGGTTAGTTAGGTTTTAATAGGATTTTTAAATCTTTGATTTTCAAATAATCACATGCATAAAGATATTTTAGTTATTTTCCAAGGTCATTATGGGTCTTAGTACGAGTCATAATAAAGAGAAAATCCAAAGTTTTATGTCCCTCGAGCTGATCTAGCCATCATTATGAGTTTGACACTTTTTAAAACTTTCGTAGCAAATCTAGTTCAAACAGGTCAGAATTTGCTACGAAATTTCTTGAAAGTTTCGTAGCAAATCCGCCTTCCCTAACACAATTTTCACTACAAAATTCATTTTTTCTGCTAATTGTAGGGTAGCGGTACAAAGTTTCAAAAAAGGGTATGGTTAGAGGTGGTCAGAGATTATTGGTTCATGATTGCACCATGTTGTCTTTATCCATTACTTTCTAAACACATGCACCATATAACTAGTCCTTCATTTTGTTACTTTTCACCTTTTTTACAGATTTGTTGTCGATCTGTTCCCATTTCCTCCTTATGAGCTGCTATTGATGTATAAACATCAATATCGTTGTCTTGTGGTCTATCTAGTTGTTGTAGGGTAAGCTCTCTTGGTGTCAAAAGTCAGTTTGTTGTCCCTAAACTCTTTTGCAGGTGTCAGGAAGCTACTCACTAAGTGTTGGAGCTATGGCAGCTCAAAGTAAACAGTATAAAGGAGGGTTTGTGGTGAGGCATGATCCCATGGACATGAGGTTGCTAGAAGAATACCCCACATTCACCCAAGAATTTTCCAATGTAGGTTGTCTTCGGTTTTGTAAAAAATTGCAGGGGTATCATGGGCAAGTTTCAAAGAATTTTTCCATTAACTTCATAGGAATAGGACCTAAATTTGGCATACTAAATTTTGCAGTGTCCCCTGACACCATTTCTCAAGCCACAGAGATCCCCAGGTCAGGTCAATTATGTTTCAAGGTGCAGAAGTTCAAATTGCAGAATTGTGATGAATTCCTAAAAGAAGAACACATAGGCATTGATATGGCTTCAGGCATTCCAAAAACTTATCTTAAAGAGTATTTTTCTAAGTTTCTAATGGTGATCCAGAAATACTTCACTTGTGAGGGTAGATTCCACATGGTATATCAATACCATTTCAAATTTTTGTTGCACTTCACAGGTAAACGACCCTTAGATATACCTTTCTTTTTATTTAGAAGCTTGGGAAAAATGGATGACAAGGTTCACGCCAAACCTAATACCAGTGACACATCAATTTTTCATCATGCTCTAATTACGTTACTATTAGTTAAAGAGTTAAATACACTGAAAAGAGATTGGCCCACATTTTTGTTTTTAAGTGGCTACGAAGTTGATGTTGTCACTCTTAGGAAAACACCAAAATATAAATCTAGTACTAGAAGGGAAGACAGGAAATATATATCAGAGCTTGTAAATGGTCATGAGGCAAAAATGGAGCCTATTGTAGAGCCTATATAACTTGAAGTTGATAATGTAAAGAAGCCTGTGGTGATAGAGAAAAATTCTACAAGCAGCCAAGTAAAAACTTATACAAGGAATATCACTAGAAGGAAAATTGAAGGAAGAGGTAAGATGTCAAATATCCTGGAGGCTATTGAAATTGAAGAGAACTCCATTGTTCATTATGTTGAGATCAAGGAGGCATAAACTCAAAATAAAAAAGAAAAAGAAAAAAAGAGTTAGGAAGTTGGATTTTTCTCAAGAAGATTCGGGTTTTATCTTCAAGCCCAGAAAACCTATCACAATATCACACTAGTTGAAAGGAAAGATGCTTGAGAAACCTTTAAAGGAGAGTTTCCATCAGAAGAAGAGATACCATAATTACCTCTAGCAGAAGTAGAACCTGCGAAAAGAAAGACATATCTAAACAATTGGAATTTTACAATGAGGTTGTATATAGATTTGGAAATATGTTAAAAAGGAAATTTCCTATACACATGATTATGAAACACCTATGCACAAGGAACAGATGTTTG
Organism: Pinus albicaulis; assembly: GCA_034641835.2. Classification (NCBI taxonomy): domain Eukaryota; kingdom Viridiplantae; phylum Streptophyta; class Pinopsida; order Pinales; family Pinaceae; genus Pinus; species Pinus albicaulis. Next base: position 246,833,836 of record CM076577.1, on the reverse strand, counting down.
CAAGCTGATAGAAGGAGGTTACAGGATCAAGTCAAAGATTTATAAGTCCAAATGGAAAAGGTACAAGCTGAACTTTTGAAGAGACGCCTCAAATTCATTATTGTTGTTGGTGATGCCCCATGCATATAGTAAGACCAACAATGTTTTCTTATGCTATGGATAATGGTACTATACAGGCTTATATAGGATTTTAGAAGTGTTTTGGAGGTGAAAGAATGATGAAAATGTAAAATCTTAGAAACTAGGCACTTTCGTAGCAACTCCCAGGCTTGAAGGCAGAAATTTGCTACGAAATTGTTGTAGCTTTAAATGGAGGAAAACATGAATTAAAATTTCAGAAATATGAAGGTTCAAGGTATGTATTTAACACTTTAACCTCAAAGATGACCCTGGAACAGTCAGAAATGTATAATTACACGCAGAAGGGTGATTTTGGGCATTTGCTACTAAAGTTTGCTACCAAACTGCTTGTACTCTAATTTTCCAGCGTTATGGAGTTTTTATGATTTTTGGGCAGTAAAATAGTGAAGAGATGGATAAACCATCAGTCAAGAGCATACACATCATTATTAAGGGGACATATCAGTAGATCAACCTCCATGTTGCTGACAGATCATCAAGTTGACTTATGATGCCAGCTCATCACTACAACTCATCATTCCAACTCAAGCCTACGAGGTCTTTATTGCAGTGCAACAACTATCCTACACATTAGAAGTCATTTTGTTTCGATAAGGATAACTAGCATAGTCTGTTAGAGTTTTGTTAAAGTTATTTAATGGTTATATTTTCCCTTTTGTATTCAAACTCTATCAAACATAAAATATGCCTATAAACTCTCTATGTGATGTAATCCTACAAGAATTAGGTCTCTTGGTTAAGGTATTGAGTCTAGCCTAGGTGGCAGACTATTGTAAAGATGCCTCACTCTATAAATGAGGGAGTTTTTCACTTCGATGGGGTTGATTAATGTTATGAGAAGGCTACTATAAAATATTTCTCTATCAAGCTAATATACATTTTGCAGCAAACTGTTTTACAACATGAGATTATCCTTGGATTATGTGTTTTATCTCCTCACTTTGTGTATTGTTATTAGTTTTATGGTAGTGTGATTACTTGGAATTCATGGTTAAATGCTCCAATTTCCTTCATATTACTGTGCATGCTGTAAAAGTTTATGTTTTAAGCCAATTTTCCTCAGCTTCCATGAATATAGTTGTTTGTAAATTGAATTCCCTTTTTTGAATCCATGGCTAATGATAGCTATCATACACTCTTCCACCTGTGAAAAAACACATAAAGCATAAACAGACTTAGCCATATGCAATTTAAATTTCATATTTAATATACCATTATGTTATTCGAAAGAGCCATCTTTGATTGGAAGGGCCAACTTCGAGTCAAAGGTGGTTTGAAAGAGTTATGATAGGTTGATGGTTGAATAACCCAACTGCTCGAGTCTAGTGAAAACATAATGCAATGAAATTGATATACTTTAGACTTTTTTTTCATAGGTACAATGTTGTATATTAAGGAACATATGTATATGGTCAATACTATCAACATCCATCATGTCACTTGAGGGAATCAAAACTAGGTGGGAAGGATTCCATTCCTTCCCCCACCCACCCGGGATAACCCCAATTGATTGATAGAGTTTATACCTATTGACATGTGTCCTTAAAGTTATATACTTAGAAATTGTAGAAAAGAAAAAACAAATTTCTAGAATATGTGGTTTGATATATCACAAGCATTTTTATCCATATAACCAAACTGACCAATAGTTATATCGATTGAAGTAGCGTGTGTAACATATCGATCAAATCATTTTCATAATTGTGATTTTTACAACCAACCACAATGATAAAAAACTACATGGAATATAATAATATGGATAGTTTATGAAGCATAATAAAGATTATGCAATCAATTTTATGGAAAGAACGCATTGCACATAGTAATGACACATCAACACTAAGGTATTGACATTGTCTATCTTGAACATTAATGATATTGATGTCAACTTAAATATTAATTGATATCATAAGAGTTAACTATTTTTTATCGACCCTCGGGTGCGGGTGACAATGGAAGCACATATGAGAACAATCTCTCCCACACTTGAGATGATGAAGATCTGCAACGCAGGCCTTCACTTGAAGTGGATCCACACTCTTGCAATAATTTGCATTAGGTGATAGAGGCAAGGCATCATGAATATACGCAACGCCAGCAACCTCCCCTTGGGGGTACCTCTCAGCTACAATCATTTGAACGATCTCTCGGATGGATATAATGTTTTTCCAGAACTCAAAGTACATGCTTTCTCATGAAAAATGTTGCAGCATGTAGCTGTGAGCGAGTCATAATAATGCTCAGTATCTCCGCATGTGCCACAAGCCTACAAAATGGGAGGCCCTTCCGCACAAAGCTACTCACAATATTCTCCTTATGTCTTTTTTGTTTCAGTTTCAGCCCTCTTGCGCGCCTTGACCGCTACGCAACCTCCCCTCAAGAGCTTCCCTGGGAAGAATCCCCCCCAGCTGTGCACCCCCTTGAATGCGCACCTCACCTTGGCTCCATTTTCCTTGCTAGTTTCACCATCCTGTGTGCTCCCATTACCCAGACCCCCCTGTTGCGCATCCTCCACCACCGAACATCCCTGTCCAATAGCACCTTGCTGCACACTCCCCATCTCTAGTCTGAGATGCTCCTCCATACCTCTCAGCCTCCCATCTACCCACTACTTCACCTGTCCATGGCTCCAAGACTATGCCAAAGAACAATCAGAGGAGCCAGATAGGTGTTCCTTGGATGCTACCAGCGAAGGCCTGATAATTGCTTGGAGTCCTTTGAGGGCTCCTCTTCGGGCAGTCACACCAGGGAGGCCCCCCAGAGCCCCGCGCACGACCAAGAGGAGGAGGCCATCACTCATTAAATGCAGAGAGGTAGAAGCAGACCAAGGGAATCCACCATTGCGTACCAGGAGCATCCCATGCCCCGCAAAACCGAGCCTCTCTCGACACATGAGGCAGATGGGGAAGACATCGACGTTTGGATAATGAAATTGGAAGGCAGCTGGATGCGAGCCCCGGATGCTGAGTACCCGGTTGCTCCCATCCTGTACGCTCCTGCTTCTAGGCCTATGCGTCGACCTACTACTGAAGAGGAAGCCATTGCGCAGGAGTACGCCTAACCCATTATGGAGGAAGATCCAAATATTGAGGATGATGCAGAATACCCATGACTGCACAACAACTTAGCTCTTCTTAGTTTTTTGTTATGCTAGTTATTATCACATAACCTTTACTTTCGCTGGTGCTATGGCACATTTTGTAATCTTGTGTTTGATATTTTTTCTGGTTTGGTTTCCTCCATGGAGGCAGCTCCATACATGCGCAACTGTGAAGGCAACAAAGGCTGGGATTGGTTATGCACAACTTACCAACTTAGCCTGTAGCATATGTAATGTTTTATTTTCGAATTAATATAATTTAGCCTCAATTACCAAAAAACTATTGTTTATCCGCCATTATTCATAAGCATTGATTCACACCAATTTCCTAACGTTGGAATATGCACTTGTTTTACTTATCCTAATAAAAAATGTATATATAGTATATTATTTGAAACTTTATCCAAAAATTAATTAATATAATATAAATATAATAATTATTTAAAAAATTATTCAAAAATTAATTAATATCATATAAATATAATAATTAAATCCATATTTAATAACTCATAAGAATTATCTAATCAAATAATAACTCTTTACAAAGATTTTGCCTAAAATTTAAAATGCCTATCTATTTCTTTACATTTAATGTACAAAATTTTATTTCATTTTTTGAATGAATATTATGCCAAAAACTTATTTACTAGCCTTTTTTAATTTTTTTCTTTTGCTTTATACTAACACCCTTAATATTCCTTACATATTAATTAATTTTTAAGATTAATAGTTTTGTAAATTACATAATAATTAGGACATATGATTTTCAATGATCTCTACCTCTTTTTAGGTCAGTCCCAAGAAAGTTAAGGTGGTGAGTATGTGGGCTATAGGGTAGCGTTTATGTCAAGGGTTTTTTAAAATGGAAGAAACTTGTTATTCAAAAAAATATATATGCTTATTAGGTAGCATATGTCCATTGTGATTCTGACCTCTTGGTTGCATAGAAATCCTAGATGAATAACTTGGCATCATGTTTTGGTATTGTATTCTTTGCTTGGGGTACTTGTAAGTTATATTGTAGGTACAAGTAGTAAAGATGGATGGGTTGATCCTTTGAGAAACGTGATGGAAGACAAGAACTATACAGACCCTTAGACACTATTCATGATATAGATGGATAGCAAGGAAAAATAGAAGATCAAACACCTCTACCATGATTGAAGAATGATAGGGTGCATCTTAGTAAGAAGGAATCATAGTAAGCATACAATTGAAGCAAGAGCTCATGTCATAATTGAAGTAAAATTCTACATATTTTTAGCAGTCATCATAGGAAAAAGTAGCTCTTGGTAACGTCATTAGAAGCATAAGTATCACTTATGGAAGAAGGAAGTCATCTAGTATATATCTCATCATACATCATTAGAAAGGAGCATTTGCAAGTCAAGGATATTCAATATCCTTCATAGAAATATTCATTAGAAGGTTCATCCCTTGGAATAAGCAAGTGTATACCTAAGAATACCACGTTGGATGGGATTCATGATTTGGAAGAATGATAGTATGATGACTACGGAATGCAGCACATCGAGATGGTTAAAATTCTATCAATAAAGGAAAGGAAGTTATTGGAAAAAGTATAGATGACCCAGTTAAGGAAAAAGATGTGTGTATTCATATGTTTGATAAGTTAGTTCATGTCACTATATATTTGTAGATAACATGGATAGATACTCTACCTCATGAGTATCATCAAAGGAAAGGGTTCTCTTTTGGAAATGCATGATTCACAAATTGACTAGATGAAATCAACATAATATGTCCTCATATGAGGTGGTTGAAAAATATGGAGGAACTATGGTTTGAAGTTACTAAGAAACAATATGTGAAAATAAATAAGAGATCATGAAATATGCAACTACGATCACATAAAAAAGGCAATAAACATATGATAACGAGGAGAATTGGCCATAATATCTCCATGAGAAAGATATGAAGACTTTGGGAAAGTTTGAAAATAAATAAGACCCTTGACAATTGAATATCTTGGAGATGTGTAAATATGAATGTAGGATGTTGATGTTGCAACAAACATATGTCATGATGAAGAGCCATCATAAAAGGTAATTTTTTATTTGATGTTCATTTATGATTTTTGAGCAATATTTGAATGGGCTAATATAGGGCTACCTAAAGAAAGGTGTGGATGCTATCCACAACTAGTAATCATGTGGTTGGATGGAATATCATGAAGGAGACATTATGTAGAAAAGGTAGTTGTATGAGGAAAAATCAGATTTGGTCTAATGGATCACTTGCTAATGAAATAAAGGAAGACATGGATATCCTAATTCGAAAAGGAAAGTGATGGATGACCGATGCCTTACGAAGAAGTACAAAAGATGAAGGCTCCATAATATTAAAAATTAAATTCATGATATCGAATGGAGGAGAATTACAAGAAGTTGAAGGTCACATTATCTCCACTAATGAAGAATGAGTTGTTGTTTGAAACAGGTCCCTAGTAAGAGGGAGCATGGAAGCAAGTTTCTGATTAAGAAGAAACTTGGAGGCAAGTCCCTAAGATAAGAGGGAGATTGGATAAGTCACTAGTTAGGAATAAGGTTGGGTACATTCCTTTTATAGGAATGGTTACATTCCTTCATAGCAATGGGTATATCCTCCCTAGTTGAGAGGGAGAAATATACACATCATTATTGTGTTCATCCGGGAAGAAAGAATAGAGGATTTAGTAAGCATCTGACATCCGATACTATTTTAGGATGTGGTAGGGAATCCAAGATAAGAGTATTCATGGAGGATTGATATTATTTGAGGATTGGGAATCGAAGATAAGAATAATCCAGGAAGGACACATCTTGTGAACACTCAGGTGGGGTATGCTCCTTGAGAGACAATGATGAAGTGTTTATAAATAATTGGTCTCACCAACATTATGCTATGATCTTGTGGATAGATAGAGTTGTTAGTCAAGGCCTAGTTATGTGACAATGTTGGATGATATGATGCTATAAATATGGGTTACCAATCCGACTCTTGTTATGAGAATTATTCATATTGATAATTTCCAAGTACCTTGAATGGATTATGAATAACTCCCTAGTTAAGAGGGAGTTTTGAAATATGTAACTAGGTTTGGTATTAATTACATATGTAATCATGATTTTATGTATTTGATGTAATAAGAAATTTTTTTTTTATTGTTTTCTTGAGCCATGGGTTTCATGCTCAAGAGGAATTTACTTTATATGTCAAGCTCCCATTAAGAGCTTCTAGGGTTTGTGACTCATTTTCATGTATGAAAGACCCATTTGGGCATGTTACATATTGTAAAAGGATTTATGTAAGTCAAATTCAAGTCAAAGAACTCTCCAAAGACCAAATTATAATGCAAAAGAACAAGTCAACCTTCTAAAGCATCAAGTCGTCCTAGAGACAAATTCAAGTCGGCCTAAAATCATGGAGGAAGAGTCTATATATAGGATGAATTAGCCTCACTTAAGGAGGCATTCATTCATGATCATAAAGCTCGATCTAAGTGAAAAGAAGTGATTGAAAAGGAAATCGAAGGAGCTAATATCTAGTAGAAAAAATCGAAGGTGTGCATATGTTTTAGAGCTTGAATGTCTCACAGGTGCGAGGAAGGATTAGGTCATCCACCTATTGAAGAAAGGTTGAATTGCAGACCCTTTGGAAGTTTAATCAAGACAAGGAATTGATCTATATTTCAAGTCGATATCACAAGACTAACTCTGGTCAAGAAAAGGGAGGAAAGGATTAAAATTACCTCAAGGCTAACATACATGTGAAAAGTACTGTTCATTGCAGGAGGCTGAAAGTTGCAGTCAAGGAGGCTGATAATCTCATACAAGTGTTGTAGGAGTGAAGGCTAAAGTGGAAGAATAAATTGCAGTTGAATCAAGAAAGGATTAAATTTTACTTGAGGCTAGTTGACTTGGTCTTGGAGAAGTTCTTGGTCAAGGGTATAAAGTCTTGGAATCGGTCAATTGAAGATTCTATAAGATGAATTTTGTGGGTTTTCCTCTCAAGATTTTAGAGGTTTTGGCCCTGGTTGATCGCCTATATATTTTTTCCTTTGCCTCATTATTCTTTATGATTTGATAATTTTATATGAAGAAAACACTATAATAATAAAGAGAAAGGAAGAAGTTAATCTAAACATGTAAAATCACTTCAAAAACAATTATCAAGCAAGAGAAATCGCATACACTTGTTGCCCCTAGATTTCTCAACATCGTCGTAGCCCATCCGAGCATACAAGAACCCACAGCATACAAGTTGTGTTTATGATCCTTGTGAATATCATCAATGCTTGATTCCAGTGTTCTCCACTTTGAATTATTTTCCTCCTCATCCATTGAATGCTTACTATCATTATTTTTCGTTGGTTATTTTTCCCCACTCGAACCCCCTTGTTGTAGTTTGAGTGTTGACCATATTGCATAGCCCATAATGATCAGAGGCTCAGTATTTAGCTAAAAAATGAAAGTGCTCAACAATGCTCCAAACTAGAGTGACTAGATAGAGCTCTTCACCATAATTCCAACACAAATCGTTTCATCAAAATCCGAGTTCGTATGAGTAAGTTATGGTCTTTTGTTTGTTTTCTAAAATAGGTAAAAATTGTGTAGAACAGTTATATACTGATGAATTGGAAGTCCAGTCAGCACCTCAGGAATCTTCAGGGAATATTCTCCAAATTTCAGCTAGTGACATTGTGACAAGCGTCAAAATGGGATTCGCCAATGTTGCTTGGGGAAGTTGAATTTTTCTCCTATTCCTAAGTTTGGAATTATCTATGGTGGATTATTTTTATTAATGGTGGAATTTTTAGACCAATGGGGAAGGGCCACGTGGCGCAGTTGGAGGCTGACACGTGACTCCCCCATGGCAAGGTGGATGACATACATTTTTATTGCAAGATCGAAATGTGGGCGTCAAAGGTTGGAGCCATACCATAGGTACAACATATATTAACACATATATATTTATAACCAAGGTCAAGACCCATGGTCCAAACCATATATCAGGTTCAACAAATTTTTTATGGCGGGGTCAGGGTCAAACCCACGACCACCTGCACGCAACACCTACGCCTTACCACTACACCATCCACCAAGTTCCTTAACCACTAAGGGCTTCGCTTCTATTTGAGTTTTTCCGTTGCAGATTTTGGGGTTTTGGAGGGGACCATCCCCCTCCCACATGTCCGTGTGCTATGACTAGGAGCTAAATACTATTCAGCGGGAGTTTTAAAATGCAATTAAGCCGAGTTTAATTACCACTAATCTGTGGTTATGTGATGATAATCTGAAATTAACTGTAAGTGTGGGTTAGCGCTAAACGCGCCTTAACCCCACTTAACTACGTGCTTATATTTAATTAATGGCGCGCTTAACTTGGCAGAAGGTTTATCAGACCTGCCAAAAGCAGAGTAGCTCCACATTTAGTGGAGTTAACTAGCGGACTTCCATAATTAGTGGAGAAAAACAAGTAAAAATTGGTTTTTCCATAACTAAAGAAATTTTCGACCAATTTTGGCTTAGGAAGAGACATTATTGGTAGATTATGATGTTTTGGAGCCATTGGAGCAAGTCACAGAGGCAATAGGAGAATGTAAACAACACTTTTTTACAATTGAAGCTAATACAAAGGCTCGCACTATGAAGCTGGACCAAGGAGATGTAGCCCAAGAGGGGTGAACTCCTTCATAAAAAACTTGTTATTTTTTCTTGATGTGTTTATATATGGTGTTGTTCATAATTGAGTTTCCATGCTTTTAAGTTCATGAAATACACTTAATCTCATCAAGTTTAATGAATTGTCAACCATAAACACATGTATAAACCCTTGTATGATAAGCAAACCAAAGAAATTTCATGTTAATTATGAAACTGATATTAGCATATCATTAACTAACAATAAATTTCAGATCAATTCGGTATCAGAGAATAAGGTTGCTAAAGGTTATTTTCTTGGTTTTCTTGAGATTGTGCAAGAAGGGTTTTAATATTTCAATTTTGTGATGCTTACGATGTTGAAGTTGCAGAGAGGAGAAGGGACGTTATTAGTTGTTAGTCCTGATATTAGGACAAGGAGAAAGAGAGCGAAGAGAGAATCATATTCACCCAAATTTCCACTCAAAGCTGCACTTGAAGCACCTCAAGTTCCATCTCCAACAATTGAGATTGAAGAGGTACAAATTGCACAAGAATATGAAATGATTGAAGAGGTACAAGCATCAAAGGTTGAGTTTGAATCCTTAGCCATTATTTAAGGAGTTGGAGAGACATATGAACATTCAGAAGAAGAGGATGTCAAGGGAGACTTCAAAGACATTCAAATAATGGTTAAAATCATGTTTGATGCATTCACTGCAGAAAGAGCAGGAGAAGGTTCTAAGCTTCCACACAAAGAAGGATCTTCATATGGTAAGAAGGATGAAGAGAAGAGTTCAAAAGGAAGTGGAGGAAATCCACCTCCATCTCCACCATCCTCATCCTCATCATCTTCATCTTCCACTTCCACCACAAAAACCACCCACACTCATTCACAAAAACCAAAATTAAAAACTCCCTTACTCAAGTTGGAAATCAAGTTTGAAATTCCCATGTACAATGGTGAGGTAAATGCAAAGAAGTTAGAAAATTAAACCTGTCAATTGGAAGTATACTGTAGAATTCAGAATCTACAAGAGGACGACATAAAGATCCATTTAGCTTCATTAAGGCTAGAAGGAGCAGCACTAGTTTGGTGCGAGGCAAAGACTCAAGAGGAAATGAAAATTTATGGTAAGATATCCATTTCTTGGGTTGAATTAATTTCTTCCATTAAAATCCAGTTTTATCCATCAGCCTATATGAAAAAAGAAATAATAAGTTGGAAAAAATTTAGGCAACTCAACGGCCAAACTGTTCAAGAGTACACTCAGTATTTTAGAAAGAGGGCTTTGTTGTTAGGAGTAAACTTGAATTCACAAGACACACTCTTGAAATACATTGGGGGTTTACATTCCTACTTGAAACATACTATCCGTATGTTTAACCCAAACAAATCAGATGAAGTATGTATGCAAGCCACACATCTTGACGCAAGGGGAAAGAACATTCAGGAAGAGGGTAGTAAGAAGAAGCCATTCAAGGGTAAGGGAAAAGAGAAGGGAGGAAAATGGCAGGGAAAGAAGAATTCAAGAATCAAGAAATAAGGGGAGAAAAATACATGCAAACATTGTTCCAAAGAGGGGCATGATGAAGCCCACTATTGGAAAATACATCCCAAGCTAAGGCAAAAGAAACCAAATAACAAAGGGAAACAAAATATGACTCTGTTGTAGTATTACAACAACCCCCCATTTTTCTAGATAAATAGTATAGAAAGAACAATGGGGACCATTTTAAAATAATTCTTAAGGTTAAATCAATTTTAGAACTTAGAAATTTCAAATAATTAGATAAAGTTTTTTTTTCATAAGAAACATAAGAAAATCATGAAAAAATGCTCCAGGTAACCTATAAAATACTAATAGTACAAGGAGCAGGAAAGAAACCATCGAAGTACAAATTTCCGAAATAGAAAACAACGATAAGTGAAAATCCGAAACGTTGATATGTGAAATGTCGAAATGCCGATGTACAAGGTTGTGAAGTACATTATATAACAGATAGCGATATCACAAACTGTCTTGAGACATATGCCGATATCGCCTTCTGTTATTCAATAGGAAAAACCATCGCAATATCGCATTTCCGCGTATCACGCATTGATGTGAAACGTCAAACTTTCGCTAATCATGAAAAGGTCAACTTACTAATCCTAATAAGATTAAAACTGTCAAACTCACATGAAGCCCATACTATCAATTTAATGGTAATTCAAGTGTATTATGATTTCTAGGTTTGTGACCAATTTTATAATTATTTTAGATTTAATACCGAGGATTCCCATTATGCATGAGTTAAGGTGATAAGACAGTTAATATCACTTGACGTGAATTCAGCTGACGCTCTCTGGTTTTTTCTTTCAACAGGGTAATTCTGGAAACTTAGGCATAAAAGGATGTCGAGGTTGCTTAAAGCACGAAGGAAGTCTGCCACCCTACCTCAGTTAGTTGTTAAGCAAGAAGCAAATCATGAGATGGCTCCTCTTGTCTCAGACACAACATGCAACCCATAAATTGGCTCCTCAAGTTGGGAAGGGATTTATAAGTTGTTTGAGAAAGAGAATCCACAAGTAATTTTGAATAGGAAGGTTGTAGCTGATGATTCTGCATCCCCAGATTCAAACTCATGGTCTGACGCAGCTAACTCTTTTGTACATAGAATTGTTGCACGTACTAAAATTTTGCCATACACTAACTTAGTAAGATGGGTTTTAGATCATCTGGAAATCCGAGATAGATAGTTTATTACCAAAATCATAACATTCATTGGTCTCTTAGGCCTACAGATTTAAAGGAAATGTACAAATTTCCTGAACCCAAGAAAAATATGACAATTATTTTGTCTAGGAATTTATGCGAGAGAATGAGCACTCTGAAAATGTGATTAAGGATTGGAGAAATGATACAAATCAACAAAAATGCGACAATAAGGGTATGTAATCATTAGTTTCTCTTAAAAGCCTATTCTCGCAAATTGCTGCAATGATGTGTCGTCTTTTTGGGTCTTCAAATACAACCAAGTTTAAAGAATATTGGACACCCCTGATAGAAGCAGCCTCTGACGGCTATATTATTCATTGGGTTAATATTTTGTCTGATATTTTTATTAGATGCATCACTGTCTATAGAGAAAATCGTAATCTTCCCTCCAATACAATCACTCCTTTTTATATGATTTCGTTTATCCTAGATGTTGTTTTTTTTTCTACTGAATTTTCATCGTTAGGATGGAAATGGACCAGAGAAGTTAAAACCCCCATCGTTGTACAACTAGAATTTCTATGGGAATCAAAATACCACTCCCATATGTTTAAAATATGCAATGATGTAATGCTCCTATTTTTTTAGATCATTTTCGAAAGGAAAATCTCTAGAGTCACCCACGAAGCCAATAGAAATCCCAGGTCTATAAGAAGATGGTTTGGTGAGGAATTTTTCACGTACATCCGAGTTTTCAGAAGTCATGCTTGTCTTCATGTCATACCCTTTTATATACCAGGTAAATTATTTTCCAAAGAGATTTCTTATTAGACCGTAGGTAATGGGTTGACTAAATTTCTGAAAGATGCGAAAAAGAAAATTTGGCCAACTTTTCCTATCACATGTGGGTCATATACTCTCGAAAATTTCAAGCATGCATGTCTTGAAATTGATTGATTAAAACCCTTCAATTTCCCAATTCTGCCTAACAGAAGTTATGATGCATATGGTGTTGCAAAATAAATAACAAATCAAGTTAAGCTGCGAGCATTTGCAAGCGAGCCTGATAACTTTGATGATGTGTTTGAATCAATTCCAGAATTATCAAGGGTTCTGCAAATAGAAACTATGAGATTCAGTCCAGAAGAACTGATACAATTCAAACAATATCATGAATAAAGGAATTCTCATTTTCCAGATTACATGTTCCACAGGTCAATGCAAGAAAAAATTCCAATTCCCCAAGTTCAGATTCAATTGTCAGAAGAAGAACAAATTCAAAATCAAGTTCCTCAAGTTTTGATTTCTCTAGTTCAGGTACAAGTACCAGTGGTAGAGTCGAAAATTGTAAATTTTCCATAAGAAGAGAGATTTAATCAAGAATGGGAAAGTTCTAAAAAAACATTATCTGATACTAATACTTCTGCTAATCAGAATGTTATTTTGTTAGAAACTCTTCCCGCTGAATATTCTCTAAGAAAAACAATTCATATAGGTGAATCAAGCATTAAACAAGTATCCTCTAATTTATATGGTTCTGAAGAGCAAAGAGAAATTCAAGAAATCTCATTCACTGCAAAGGTTTCTAAAATTTCTATTCAGTAAAATGAGACACCAAGGACCAATGGCATAGAGGAGAGACAAGAATAAACAACGACAAAAGACATGGAGATTATCCGTTCTTTTCCAATAACAAAAATAATTCTGAAGATTGAAGAAATACCTCCTTTTGATTTATTTTACAGTCCAAATCATAAAGCTTTTGTATCCAGGTCAAAGAAGAAGAGAAAGATTGAAGATTCTCCAGAAATACCTATGGACACAACATCAATGCAAGTTCTCTGGAAAGGAACACAGTCAACTCCAGGAAAAGAAATTATCTGATTATCTCAGTTTGCAGGTGCTTATGCATACATAAATATTCATAAGGCAACATATATTGAGTCATTATTCATCGAGAAAGATCAGAAAATGATTCAAATGGAGCAAAGTTTCTTCGATGAAAAACAAAGGATAGAGCAAGAGTTGCAATCAAATCGAGTTTGAAGGTATCAAACCCAAACTCGAGAATTAAATTAAAGAAAATGATTTAATAGTCTAGCAACTACAACAAAACATTCAAAAGATCCAGGAACCGAACTGGAAACATTGTTGGTAAACCAACAGAAAATTTTCTATCCAAAATATCAATAGATTCAAGAGCAGATTAAAATAAGTGTTCAATTAATCACTCAAATTTTTGATTTGAGGATTTATTATGAAGAAACTGATGATAAAGTATCTAAGTATCTAGATTGGCAAGACACAGTGCAAGGGAGAGTGACCGATCTTCCTCGCCTTGAAGAATCAATAAAGGATATAATATTTGGAGACTGGGACATGCAAATGAAAAGTGCAGAATTGGCTATCATCAGAGATAAAAACATGTCATTTAACATCTCTGAGTGTATAAAAGATTCTCTTCTAGAAGTTAATATTATCTAGGAAATTCCAAAAGGCAATATTCCTGAAGTCAACCTTTTGAAACAATATTGGCAAGGAACATCAGGAAGGAAAGCTCTTGACATAGAAAAATTGACAAATATAAATATGGAAGTTTACTGGTATATGTTGATCACGTCGCACATTCAATGGGAATGCTGAGGTGTCTTTCCAACGCAGCAGTTCAACTTCTTCCAACAATCAATGATGCAATATTCACTGGCCAGATGAGAATGCAACCAATGCATCCCCCCCAACTTGAATATATGATCAAAGCTTGCCAGCTCAAAGAATATTTAGAGAGTGGATCCGAGAAACAGTCTTGAGACTGTTACAGCTACTGCATTTTAATTTCCTATCTTTTAGTTTATAGTTTAGATTAGATTAAGAAGACTTCTTTCAAAAGTCTTATATTTTTGTAATATTAATTAGTATTTAAACCCCTGTCATGCATTTAGAAAAGGGTCATGATTTTTGATAAGGTTGCTTTTGGAACTTGCACTATTGTTTAAACATAGGTATCTAATTGAAAGTCTGAGCCTGGAGGCTATCTTTTCAGTACTAAGCTATGATGTAATCGGTATTATTGTTTGTGTATTAATCATTTTATGTTTATGAGATTATAGCAAACTTGTTTCCATTTGTTTGTCTCTTTCTGATAAGCATTGAAATTATATATATTCTTATTACTATTGATAAAATGTATTGAATGATATGATGTTAGATAAGTGACTTTGAAAGTTGTTATATGATTAATGCTCTTCATAAACTAAATCAATTACATTTATTTAGTTTCTTTAATGTGCTTATATTCATTTTAGTATGCAAATGATCTAAATTGTTTCATACTTATGAAATCTTACTTTGTAATCATATAAATCGATCCATCCTGGGAAGTAGTTAGAATTAGTTTTAATTATGTTATAAGTAGAATAGATCACTCCATTCGTGTTGATTTTATTCCATTGTTTTACAAACTCATTTTTATATAGGAAACTGGTCCCTATATCCCCAGTCGGACCCACCATTTCAACGGAAAAGCAGTAGCACAGAGTTTCACTAACCTCCCAACCAGGTGGAATCCCTAATTTTGAGGAAGTCACTCTCCAGCCTTCCACATTTTTGGCGCTAAAAGGAGGGCATCCGACTATGTATGGCATATAAAGCTGAATCTCAATTGAAAAGCCAACATAAGAGTCAAACTCCCTCCAAAGCTTCTACGACTTCTAGATCTCGTTCACTATCTCCTAGTCATAAATCTAAAGTTGTAGAACCATTTATTATATCTCCTGAATCATTACCTCGTAGACCTTCTTCAGAACATATTCCTAAATCTCTTGAAGTCCAGTATTTGATTGAAAGATTAGAACAAATATCTATATCTCCAGATAAGACAACCAAATCATAAGTTTCTGAAGAAAGTATTACATCTAAATTTTGAAGTACTGGTGTGTTAACTCGATCACAAAGTGAAAAACTTGGGATAACTCCTTTCTATTTTCCTATTTTATCTCATCGTAAGAAAGCAACCACATCAACATCTCAATTAGGTGTCAGTGATATCACATCATCTTCATTACCATTTACTTCCACCATCTCTTCTAATCTACCCATTTCTTTTCTTCAACCCATTTCTACTCAAACAGTCAGTGCTACTGTAAGTAGTACTAGTCCAGTAGTAAGTTCTTCTCCATCCACATCTACTTCTGGACCCACTAGCTCATCTTCATAAGCAACGACTCAAACAATGGCCAATCTACCATGGGTTAATCCGGGAGCTGTGCAAATGAAAAATTTACATCCTCTCCCCAATCTTCCAGAAAAATTGTTACCAAAATATAATCCTAATGATGGTCTTCCTACTGAAGAACATCTCAATAATTTTATGTTGGCTATGAGTCTCCATGGTATGCAACATGAAGATGTTGTAGTAAGATTGTTTCCTTATACTTTTAAAGGATCTGCAGGATCCTGGTACTTTTCCCTCCCTTCTGATTCAATAGGAGATTGGAATACTTTTCAATAATTATTTCTTGCTAAATATGTTGATGATAGGACAATTGCATCATTAATCAATGATCTTTCTAATTTAAAAGCTAGGTCAAATGAAAAGATCAAAGATTTCAACTCTAGGTTTAACAAGATATTGAATAAAATTCCAGCTGCCTCTCGACCAGGATTGGATGTACAAATGAGTGGTACATATCTTCTCTTCCTTCTAATATAGCATTTTTGTAGATAGACCCAATAAGCCTACCCTTGCAGAAAATATGAAGGAAGCCTTATCTGAAGAAAGAATAATTGTAGCTTTAGAAAATAAAACCGAGTTAGAAGACAAAAAATCTTAAAAAGTAACATTCAAAGATGATCAAAATAATAAAACTCCCAAATATGCTTTCGATCTTGAAGGATTGTTGAAGACCATGTCAAATGAAATGGTTGAAATCAAAAAACAAGTTGATGAGACTTATACTCAAAAACCCTTTAGATCATTTAGATAAAAAAACAGTCTTCTATATCACAACCTCCCAATATCATTTCTAGTGTTGTATCTTAAGAATAAGAAGAATAAGAAACTACAACTTCTGCTGACGAATCTCAAGATGAATAAGTAGCTGAATTAAATGGATTATGGGACTTTGTTTTAAATTCCTCTGGTGAGGAGATAGATTCTGAATCAATTCCTGTTAGCACTAAAAGTAAAGCTTCCACTGAACTAAATCAATCAATTCAGAAGTAGAAGGTCCCAACTTCTATTGATAAAGACAAACCTGTTAATAAAAAACCATCGGTCAAACCTTCTCAGCAGATTATTACTGAATCTCAACCTATTAAATATGTACCCAATCCTCAATCTAAAACTTTTGTAGTATTTGATACTATTGAATACAACATTGTTGAGGATATGAAGAAGATTAAAGCTAATATTTCTCTTCACGAAGTTAGCAAATTAAAGCAACAACATAATATTTTATTGAAAGATTTGAATGCAGTTACTACATCTCCTCTTCCTTCATTTTTTATTGCTAAAGCTGCTAATGGGATGGGGAAGCCTCCAATTAACAATTCAAACAAAGTAAATGCTTCGGATGCTATTTTTATTGGTGATAGATCCAATTCTCATACGCCTCCTTTCCTCTTAACTTATGAAATATACAATAGAAATGTTCATAACTATTTGATTGATTCTTGAGCATCATCCAATATTATACCATATTCAATTTACGAGAAGTTAAATATCGCACCCCAGAAATGATCAGTTAGCATTGTTAAATTGGATAGAACGAAAGTTAAGGTCTTAGGAGAGATCAACTCGGTAAGTATTTCATTGTCATCAAATCCAAAAGTCACTCAAATTATCAATATACTGATTTTCGATATCCCTGAATTCTATGGTTTAGTTCTTAGCAGAGACTGGTATGAAAAGTTATATGGATATTTTGTAACGAACTGGTCTCACATGTGGCTTCCATAAAATGGAAAACCCAACCAAATTATATTTGATCGCGAAAAGCATATGAAATACTCAGGTATAGATCTTGGAGAAGAAAATGAACCCATAACATTCAATAATAATATTTTGGGTAATTATTCTTCAGATTCATTTTTGGGTAATTTTAATGCTAAAAGTTCACCTTTTTCGATCGATTCTGTTAATTCACAGATAGAAAAATTTTCCCAAAATAATTTGTCCAGATGCTTAAATTTCAAAAAAGAAACAATAATCCATTCCCCATTTTGGAAAGTTTTATTTGATGGATCAATATCCAATGATGGTGCAGGAGCAGGGTGCGTACTTGTAAATCCAAAAGGTGAAAAAAATATGCTAGCTTGTAGACTTGAGTTTGAATGCACTAATAATATTGATGAATATGAAGCTTTAGTTCAAGGTCTTCGTAAAGCAATAAGTCTTGATA
This sequence comes from Pinus albicaulis, assembly GCA_034641835.2. Classification (NCBI taxonomy): domain Eukaryota; kingdom Viridiplantae; phylum Streptophyta; class Pinopsida; order Pinales; family Pinaceae; genus Pinus; species Pinus albicaulis. The sequence continues at coordinate 246,815,853 of CM076577.1, read as the reverse complement.
TACAATATATTCAGGCGTTTGAAGATTTAGAATTTGTCGTAAGACAAGTACGAAACACTATTCACTGTCTCTCATTTCACTTGAAACATTATCAATCTTTGGTTCAAGACCTCACATCTCATTTTTTAGCATTCAAAATTTCTCCTATTCCTAGATCACAAAATGTCAATGTTGATATTTTGGCTAATGTTGCATCCAATCTAATTCCACTTGAAGATTTTAGTCCTAACAGATTCTCTATCAAATAGATGTTTCGTCCATCTATGCCAGATAATGTTACTAACTGGAGAGTATCCAATGACGATGGTGACATTTTAAGTTTTATTACTTTTGAAAATTTATATGATGATCAAATTCTAGATGAAGATGACCATGATAATCAAATCAAGAAACAAGATGATAAGAATATTTTACCAAATTCTATGGTAAAACTTGAAGATTTATACGATTTAAAAGACAGATTCAAAAAAATCAACAATTGCAAACCACAAAGTTCTACTTTGAAGTCTGAATTAGTTCATTTAGGATTTGATAAAGAACATCAAGATATAGATCTAGGGCTTACCCTTTCATCTAAAGAAAGAAATGCATTCATTTCCTTATTGAGGAAATACAAAGATATTTTTGCATGGAATTATGAAGATCTTAAAACCTACAACCCATATATTATTCAACATATTATTCCTATGGTACTTGATGTTCACCCCATCCAGCAGAAGCTTATAAAGATACATCCAAATTTGGAAACTCAAATAAAAAATGAGTTAAACAAAATTTTGAAAGCTAAAATTATTTTTATTGTTCGACATTCGAAATGGGTTTCTAATCTAGTACATGTAAGAAAAAATAATGGTGATATCCGAATTTGTATTGACTTTAGAAATATAAACAAAGCATGTCGAAAGGATAATTTTCCTTTACCATCAATGGAACGAGTTTTACAGTCAGTAGCAGGTTCAAAATTAATGTCTTTTTAGATGGATTTTTATGATAAAACCAAATTTTGTTTCATCCAGACGATCATTTAAAAAATACATTCAGAACAAAGTGGGGAAGCTATGCATACCAAAAGATGCCATTCGGATTAAAGAATGGAGGAGAAATTTTTTAGAGTGCCATGTATATTTCTTTTAAAGAATTGATAAATGAAACGGTGGTCCTATATCTTGATGATATAACCATTTATTCAAAGAAGAGAAATAATCATTTGCATGACTTAAAATAGATTTTTGAAAGATGCAGAATATTTGGGATTTCTCTTAATCCAAATAAGTCAATTTCTGGTTTAAGTGAAGGTAAAATTCTTGGCTTTATTGTCTCGAAAAATGGAATTTGTATTGATCCTGGCATGATTAAAACAATTTCCGAAATTCCACTACCACATAACAAAAAATAGATGTAGCCCTTTTTAGGACAGATAAACTTTGTAAAAATATCCATTCCATATTTTTCAAATATCGTCCTTCCATTTCAAAAGATGATAAATAAATATGCATTGTTTAAATGGGGAGAACGGGAAAAGGAAGAATCTCAAATTATTAAACAAGAAATCACCGATGCTCCCTCTCTCTCAACTTCAAATTTTACCAATGATTTCATTCTATATACTTTCACTTCAGATCTATCATATGCTGCGGTATTAACTCAACCAGATGATAAAAATATGGAAACTCCAATTTCCTTTTTTAGTTCTAGTTTTCAAGGAGTTGAATTAAACTATACAGGGGTAAAAAAACAAGTGTTTGCAGTTTATAAAGCGGTGAAGTATTTTTTCCCTTTTCTTCTGAAAGCTCATGTAAAAGTAATCGTTTATTTCTCATCGGTCAAACAAGTACTTATATAGAAGGAACTAGGAGAAAAGAGATCCAATTGGGTAACAACCATGCAATAATATGACTTAGAAATTACACTTGCTAAAATTGTCAGAGGACAGGGGTTTTGCAGATTGATTACAGGAATGAATGATGCATCACTTGATGAGGTAACTGCTACTGTTGAATAGTTCATCGAGGTAATAAATATTAACCCTCAATCTCAATATTTTGATTTAATCTTTTATCTAAATAATGGTTATGCACCACTTAATTTAGATTCCAAAAGAAAACGAGCATTAAGATTGAAGGCTAATCAATATCAATTAGTCAATGATGTATTGTTCAGAAAAAATTATGATTCTGTTTTACTCAGATGTCTTGAGAAAACTGAAATACTTAATGTGCTTCAGGAACTTCATGATGGACCAGTAAGTGGACATTTTGGAAGAGATACCACAACCCATAAAATTTTACATGCGGGTTATTATTGGCCAAAATTATTCAAAGATGCACATAGTTATGTCAAAAATTGTAAAACTTGTCAAACTATGGCAGGAATACAAAGAAAAGCCTCAATGCCACTTCAACCAGTGAATATGGAACAACATTTCGAACAATGGGGACTCGATATAATAGGTGAGATTGTTCCTCATTCTTCTAAACAACATAAATATATATTGACTGCTATAGATTATTTCACAAAGTGGGTAGAAGAAATACCTCTGAGGACAACCAACTCTGAAAATATTATTGATTTCATTGATCAATTTATCATCACAAGGTTTGGGATCCCTTATGCTTTAGTATTTGACAATGCATCTTATTTTTCTGGAAATGCCACGACAAAATTTTCTTTGAAGATAGGATTCAAATTGAAATATTCTGCAAATTATTATCCTCAAGGAAATAGTTTGGCAGAATCCACAAATACAAATCTCATAAGAATAATTAAACGCACCATTGATAAAAACCAGAAGAATTGGCACAAAACTTTGACTTTTGCATTATGGGCATATAGGATAACTAAAAAAGCGTCAATAGGAACTTCTCCTTCTTGATTGGTATATGGGAAGGAAGTAGTTTTACCTTTAAATGTAGTTATCCCGTCAACAACCCTAGTACAATTCATTAATGAACAACCCTTTCCTTCATTAAAATCAAGATTGTCTCAAACAATTAAAATGGAAGAAGAAAGAGAAAAGGATAAAATGGTACATAATCATCATCAACAATTGATCAAAAGTTCATTTGATTCAAATACAATTGAAACTAAACAGTTTGAAATTGGAGATTTGGTTTTGAAATGGGATAAAGTTCACGAGGACAAAGGAAAATACACAAAATTTCAAAAGCTCTGGCTAGGTCCTTTTCAAATAAGCGAAAAAGTAGGTCCATCAACTTTTATTTTGCAAAACTTACAAGGGAAGAAGGAAACTCTTACTGTTAATGGACTTATCCTCAAAAATAATTTTCTTGAAAGAACGAGTAGTTCTTTTATAAAATATGTACATACTTTAATTTATAATAAAAATAAGTTTTTGTAATTTTACACAAAATGTGAAACACTTCATCAATTTCTCGAACCTGAAAGTGTTAATCTTCAAAGATATAAAATCAAGAAATAAATAATTTTATTGAAATCTCAATTTATTTAGAAAATTTTGATTCAAAATAGCCAAACTAGAAAGAAGAATTTTTCTAACCCATGTAAATTGAAAGATTATTTTGACATGAATCAAGTTCGAAAAAATATTTTTACAAGTACAAGATTTTGTTAAAGTATTAGCATATTTTACTTAAATGGTCATCCAAAATCTCATAAAGAGAAAAATTATAAACTCCCCATTTATTCATATTAGATATATATATTTTTAAGTGTAATTCAAAAATATTAAAAACTTTAAACTTGATAGGTCTCATTGCGAGTCGACTCATCATGTTCATAGGAAACTAGTAAACTTGACATTATAAAATTGGCCACCAAACCAGGATAATGGCTCTAGGCTTAAAAACCTGAGACAAGGGATCTCATCACGAGTCATCTTGTTCAAATTTACTAATAACTAGTGAATGGCATTATCACTTCTGGCTACCAAACAAGGATAATGATTTTAAAGTGACAAAAAACAAAAAAAAAACAAAAAAATATGATTATATTACCTTTGGAAATATCTATTACATTATGAATGGGATATTGGATCATTTTGGTTAAATAGTAACCTTGTCGAGGCTATGAACACTTTCTGGCAGCAACAACTCTACTAGTGACTAATAAGTTCATAAAACAAGCTAAACTTTGACTGACTTCCTACTTATATTTTTCAACTTATTACAATTTGATTCATTTAGAGAAAAATTTCATTTACAAAAGTAAGAATTTTTTTTCAAGTAAAATCAAGCTATTTGGATTGAACTTTACTTATATTAAAGACATATTTCAATTATTTATAATTTCCTAAATACTGTCTTTTTAGTGTTAATATTTATCAGAGATTCTAGATTCATCCAGTGTATCGCCAATTGTTGTAGTATTACAACAACCTCCCATTTTTCTAGATAAACAGTATAGAATGAATAATGGGGACCCTTTTAAAATAATTCTTAAGGTTAAATCAATTTTAGAACTTAGAAATTTCAACTTATTAGATTAAGTTTTGTTTTTCATAAGAAACATAAGAAAATCATGAAAAAAACGCTCCAAGTAACCCATAGAGGACTAAGAGTACAAGGAGCGGGAAAGAAACCATCGAAGTACAAATCGCCGAAACAAAAAACAATGATAAGAGAAAAGATGAAACACTGATATGTGAAATGACGAAATGCCGATGCACGAGGTTGCGAAGTACGTTATATAATGGATAGTGATATCGCAAACTATCGTGAGACAAACGCCGATATCGCATTCTGTCATTCAACAGGAAAAACCATCGCAATATCGCATTGTCGCATATCACGCATTGCTGTGAAACGTCAAAATTTCACTAATCATGAAAAGGCCGATTTACGGATCCCAATAAGATAACCACTGTTAAACTCACACAAAGCCCATGCTATCAATTTAATGGTAATTCAAGTGTTTTATGATTTTGAGGTTTGTAAACGATTTTATAATTATTTCATATTTAATACCGAGGATTCCTATTATGCATGAGTTAAGGTGATATGACAGTTAATATCATTTGACGAGACTTCAGCTTATGCTCTCTGGTTTTTTCTTTCAACAGGGTAATTCTGGCAACTTAGGCATAAAAGGATTTCGAGGCTGCTTAAAGCACAAAGGACGTCTGCCACCCCATCTCAGTTAGTTGTTCAACAAGAAGAAGATCACGAGATGGCTCCTCTAGTCTCAGACAAAACATGCAACCTAGAAATTGGTTCCTCAAGCTGTGAAGGGATTTATAAGTTGTTTGAGAACGAGAATCCACAAGTAATTTTGAATAGGAAGGTTGTAGTTGATGATTATGCATCCTCAGATTCAAACTCATGGTCCAACGCACCTAACTCTTTTCTACACAGAATTGCTGCACGCCCTAAAATGCTGCCGCACACTGACTTAGTAATATGGGTGTTAGATCATGTGGAAATCCGAGATAGAAATTTTATTACCAAAAGCAGAACGTTCATTGGTTCTCTCAGGCTTGTAGATTTGAAGGAAATGTACAAATTGCCTTAACCCTAGAAAAGATATGACAATTATTTTGTCCATGAATTTATGCAAGAGAATGAGCACCCTACAAATGTGATTAAGGATTTGAGAAATGATCATAATCGACACAAACACGAATATAGGGGTATGTACTCAGTAGTTTCTCTTAAAAGCCTACTATCACAAATTGTTGCAATGATGTGTCGTCTTTTTGGGTCTTCAAATACAACCAAGTTTAAAGAAGATTGGACACCCCTGATAGAAGCAGCCTCTGACATATATATTCTTGATTGGTCTAATATTCTGTCTGATAATTTGATTATGTGTATCACTATCTATAGAGAAAATCGTAATCTTCCCTCCAAAATATTCACTCGTTTTTATATGAGTTCATTTATCCTAGATGCTATTTGTTTTTCTATTGCATTTCCATCGTTAAGATGGAAATGGTCTAGAGAAGTTAAAACCCCCATCTTTGTACAGTTAGAATTCCTGTGGGAATCACAATACCACTCCCATATGTTTAAAATAGGCAATCATGTAATGCTCCCAGTTTTTTAGATCATTTTCGAAAGGAAAATCTCTAGAGTCACCCATGAAGCCAATAGAAATCTTGGGTCCATAGGAAGATGGTTTGGTGAGGAATTTTTCACGTACATCCGGGTTTTTGGAGGTCATGCTTTCCCTCATTTCCTACCCTTTTATATACTAGATAAATTATTGGCTAAAGATATTTATTATCAGGCCGTAGGTAATGGGTTAACTAAATTTCTAAAATAAGCCAAAAAGAAAATTTGGCCAACTTTTCCTATCACATGTGGGTCATATACTCTCGACAATTTCGAGCATGCATGTTTTGAAATTGATTAATTAAAACCCTTCAATTTCCCAATTCTTCCCAACGGGATTTATGATGCAAATGGTGTTTCCAAAGAAATAACAAATCAAGTTAAGTTGCGGGCATTTGCAAGAGAGCCTGATAAATTTGACGATGTGTTTGAATCAATTCCAGAATTATCAAGGGTTCTGCAAATAGCAACTGTGAGATTCAGTCCAGAAGAACGGATACAATGCAAACAATATTGTGAACAAAGGAATTCTCATTTTCCAGATTACATGTTCCATAGGCCAATGCCAGAACAAATTCCAATTCCCCAAGTTCAGATTCAATTTCCCGAAGTAGAACAAATCCAAATTCAAGTTCCTCAAGTTCAGATTCAATTGCCAGAAGCAGAACAAGTTCTAATTCCAATTCCTCTAGTTCAGGTACAAGTACCAGTTGTAGAACCGGAAAACGTAAATGTTCCACAAGAAGAGAGATTTAATCAAGACTGGGAAAGTTTTGAAAAAGAATTATCTGATACTAATAGTTATGTTGATCATAATGCTATTTTGTTAGAAACTCTTTGCACTGAAGATTATCTAAGAACAAAAATTAATATACATGAATCAAGCATTCAGCAAGTATCCTCTAATTTAAATGGTTCCGAATATCAAAGAGAAATTTGAGAAATCTCATTCACTGTAGAGATTTCCAAAATTCCTATTCAGAAAAATCAGACACTAAGGACCAATGGCACAGAGGAGAGACAAGAAGAAACAACGGCATAAGACATGGAGATTATCCTTGCTTTTCCAACGGCATAAATAATTCTGAAGACTGAATAAATACCTCCTTTGGATGTATTTTACAGTCCAAAGCATAAATTTGTTGTATCCATGTCAAAGAAGAAGCGAAAGATTGAATATTCTCCAGAAATACCTATGGACACAACATTAATGAAAGTTCTCTGGAAAGGAACACAGTCAACTCCAGGAAAATAACTTAGCTGATTATCTCAGTTTGCAGGTGCTTATGCAAATGCGACTATTCATAAGGCAGCAGAGATTGAGTCATTAATCATGGAGAAAGATCATAAAATGACTCAAATGGAGCAAAGTTTCTTCGATGAAAAAAAAAGGATAGAGCAGGAGTTGCAATCAAATATTAATAATTTGCAAATCGAGTTTGAAGGTCTCAAACTCAAACTCGAGAATGAAATTAAAGAAAAGGATTTAATAGTCCAACAACTACAACAGAACATTCAAAAGCTTCAAGAGAATCCAGAACTTAATGAGGTAAAGAAAGAAGCAACCGAACTGGAAACATTGTTGGTAAGCCAACAAACGGTTTTCTATCCAAAATATCAACAGATTCAAGAGCATATTAAAATAAGTGATCAGTTAGTCTCTCAAATTTCTTATTTGAGGATTTATTACTAAGAAATTGATGATAAAGCGTCTAAGTATCTAGATTGGCAAGACACAGTGCAAGGGAGAGCGGCTGATCTTCCTTGCCTTGAACAATCAATAAAGGATATAATATTTGGAGAGTGGGACATGAAAATGAAAAGTGAAAAATTAGCTATCATCAGAGCTAAAAACATGTCATTTAACATCTCTGAGTATATAAAAGATTCTCTTCTACAAGCTAATATTATCCAGGAAATTCCAAATGACACTATGCCTGAAGTCAGCCTTTTGAAACAATATTGGCAAGAAACGTCAAGCAGGAAAGCTCTTGACATAGAAAATTTGGCAAAGATAAATATAGAATTTTACTGGTATCTGTTGATCAAGCCACACAGTCAATTTGGAGTGTTGAGGTGTCTTTCCAACACAGCAATTCAACTTCCTCCAGCACTCAATGATGCAATATTCACGGGCCAGATGAGAATGCATCCAATGCATCCCCCCCAGCTCGAATATATGATCAAAGCTTGCCAACTCAAAGAAAAATTAGAGAGTGGATCTGTGAAACAATCTTGAGACTGTTACAACTACTGCATTTTAATTTCCTAGCTTTTAGTTTATAGTTTATATTAGATTAAGAAGACTTCTTTCACAAGTCTTATATTTTTGTAATATTAATTAATATTTAAACCCCTTTCATGCATTTAGAAAAGGGTCCAGATTTTTGATAAGGTTGCTTTTGGAACTTGCACTATTGTTTGAACAATATTATCTAATTGAAAGTCTGAGCCAAGAGGTTATCTTTTTAGAACTAAGCTATGATGCAGTGGGTATTATTATCTGTGTATTAATCATTTTATATTTTTGAGATTATAGCAAACTTGTTTCTATCTATTTGTCTCTTTCTGATAAGCATTGAAATGATATATGTTCTTATTACTATTGATAAAATGTGTTTAATGATATGATGTTAGACAAGTGACTTTGAAAGCTGTTATATGATTAATGTTCTTCATCAACTAAATAAATTACATTTATTTAGTTTATTTAATGTGCTTATATTAATTTTAGTATGAAAATGATCTATATTGTTTCATACTTATGAAATCTTACTCTGTAATCATATAAATCGATCCATCTTGGGAAGTAGTTAGAATCAGTTTTATTTCTATTATGAGTGGAATAGATCACTCTATTTGTGTTGATTTTATTCCATTGTTTTACAAACTCATTTTTATATGAGAAACTGGTCCCTATATCCCTAGTTGGGCCCACCATTTTAACGGAAAAGGAGTAACAAGGAGTTGCACTAACCTCCTGACTGGGTGGAATCCCTAATGTTGAGGAAGTCACTCTCCAGCCTTCAATCGATGGCCACCACAAAACAAGATCTTGGATCCGATTCAGGAGATGAGACCAAGATTGTAGCGATGGTTAACAAAGGAAAGGAAGCCATAGAAAGTACTAGTTCCTCAAATAGTCACAACAACACTCCAAATGAAGACACAAGGATAGAATTGTTCCATGTTAGAGTGATTTCAAATCATATAAAGATTAATGCATTGTTTGATAGTGGGTCACAACCAAACTTGATTTCAGAATACTTGCTAAAAAATATTAACCTTGAAATCGTACTACATCATAAACCATACCCATTGGGTTGGATAGTTAAGAATTCCAATTTACAGGTTACAAGAAAATTCATATTTAGATTTGCTATTACTGCAAACTTTTTTGATGAAGTGGAGTTAGTTGTGGTTCCACTTGAAATTTCCGGGATTATCTTGGGAAGTCCATATTTGTATGACAGGAAAGCGGGGTTTTATTGCCATGAGAACAAATATCATTTTCTTAAAGATGGGGTGGAGTATATTGTGAGAGCTCATTGCAAGAAAATGAATATTTCTTTAGTTAATGCAAGGCAAATGAAGAGGCTAGTTAATGCAAGTAAAAATTTTGTGCTTCTCATGATCAAGAAAAATGATGATGTTGATTATGAATCTTTTGAAGAATGTGATGAAAAATTAAAATATGATTTGTTTGATGTGGTAAGTCAGCATGGCGATATGTTTCAAGAACCAAATGGGTTACCTTCCAAGAGGGGAATTCAACATGAGATTCAGTTGCAACAGGATGTTCCACTTCTAAACATTGGTATGTATCGCATGTCAATTATAGATATTTTGGAAATCAAGAAACATTCGAAGAATTGCTGAAAAAAGGTATCATACACCCATCTACTTCGCCATGAGGTTCACCAATTGTTTTGGTACCTAAGAAGGACGAGACTTGGCGCTTGTGCATATATTTCCGTGCACTGAATAAAATCAAGGTAAAGAATCGCTACCCACTCCCACGCAATGATGATTTGCTAGATCAATTAAAGTATGCGAGATATTTCACTAAGTTAGACTTGCGAAGTGGTTATCATCAAGTTAGAATTACTGAAGAAGACATTTGGAAAACTGCTTTTAAAAATAAACAAGGATTGTTTGAGTGGCTAGTTATGCCATTTGGTATAGAAAATGCTCCAGCTACTTTCATGAGATTCATTAATGATGTTCTTAGACCATTTCTAGATGACTTCGTCATTGTTAACTTATATGACATACTTATATTCAAAAAATCAAGAGAAGAACATGTTATGCATGTGAACAAGGTACTTGATGTCTTGAAAAAAGAGCAATTATTTTTAAAGATGTCAAAGTGTGAGTTTGGCAAGAATTCTTTGGTGCATTTGGGATACATTGTTGGAGGAGGTGAGTTGAAGATAGACCCTTCCAAAGTAGATGTCATTCTGAATTAGCCCAAGCCCAATATAGTTACAGAGGTAAGAAGCTTTCTTGGGGCAGCAAAATATTGGAGGAAATTCATTACTAATTTTTCTTCCATTGCAGCTCCGTTACATGCATTGACGAGTGTTAAGAAAGTCTTCCATTGGGGAGAGATGCAACAAAAATAATTTGATGATTTAAAGCAAAAGATAAGTTTGGCACTGGTATTGGCTGTTCTGGATCTTAGACAGCCATTTGATATCCAAACAGATGCAAGTGATTATGATATGGGAGTGGTTCTCATGCAGCATGGTAAGCCTATTTCGTTTCATTCAGAAATTTTTAATGGAGTTGTGACTAATTATCCCACCTATGAAAAAGAGTTATATGCATTGGTACAAAGTGTAAAGAAATGGAAGAACTATTTGATTGGAAAAGAGGCCATTATCCATATCGACCATCAACCATTGCAGTACTTACAATCATAGTCAAACTTGTAGCAATCAAGACATTTCAGATGGATGGGATTTCTACAACAATTTCATTTGGTTATCTGGTATAAAAAGAGAATCTACAATAAGGTAGCTAATATGCTCTCTAGGCCTATCGTAAATTCATCTATTATACTCAAGCACAATTCAGTTATGCATGAAATTTACATTGAACAATATGCATATGATAATGATTTTCAAGATGTGTATGAAAGCTTGAGTCAAGGAAACCAAAATGAAGAGTTAGATTATAATGTGCATAACAATTTGTTGTATAACTTGGGAAATTTATGTATACTGCTAGGAGAAAGAAACAATATCATAAGGGATGCACACACATCATTGATTGCTGGACATTTCAGTGTAGGCAAGACAATAGTGAATCTCATGTTAGGTAAATTGAATCGAGGTCAGAGTCGAGGTTGACCAGCTTAAACAAAAGTGTAGTTTTGGGGCACATGGTATTGAGCACCCATGGTTTTCGGCCCATGGTATTTCATGTAATGGAGCCTATAAAAGGCTGGGAAGAGTTCATTGTAAGGTAGCCCAAGGATGTAAGCGGTGAAGGCTCACATGGATGGATTGGTCATGGTTTTGGCCAATGGTTAATGAAATTTCATTGGATGGGTTTTCCCCGGAGTTGGGGTTTTTCCCGGATAAACATTTGTGTTCATGTTTATGTGTTTTGTTGCTGGTTATCTTTTATTGTTCCTCTCGGTAAATATTCGTAAATAAGTTAATGTTCTAGTTAAATTTTCTTCATTTGGTATCAGAGCCATATTTGATTTCAGCAGGACGCTTATGTAGCCAAGGGTTTTGTTTGGCCTGGTGAATGAAGTGATCTACATAAAAAAATTTCGCATAATTGAGGTCAATTTGTGGTGGAGTGCTCACGGATGTGGGACTTTTACATGGAGACCAATCTCCAGTTCGAGAGATTCGTTATCCCATTCATGGTCTGCATCACGTCTTGATACACTTACTAATTTGGAAGCATGATGTAAAAGTGAGGGCTGATATGATGCTCACAGGGTTCGATGGGTTCAAGATACAGAGGGCGGATCAGAGCTTCTTGTTCTTGGGTGAAGGTAGCGACGACAGGAGAATCGCGCCTGGGTCGTGGCTCATGTTGGGAGCATGCAAGAGGTTCGATCTGTTGTACTGATTCAAATCTAGATCTCAAAATAAATTTCTATATCCATGTAGCTGAGAAGTGAGTTGTGATAGAGTATTCAATAACACGATGGAAAGAGGCATCGAATCCTGATTCCAACTGGAGTAATGTGTGAGATGTTATCGAGCAACCAGGCTATTGTGAATGTTATCAATTTTGTGTGTGGATCAATGCCTTATTTGAAACACAGCGGAAGAGGTACCTTGTTGCATGTAAGAATGTAAGTGAGCGCTCAAGAGTGTCATGAGAGGAGAGTTGGCATGGTGATGTACATGGAGCTTATGGAAAAATTTCCATATTTTCCAGAAAATGTTGAGTTGGATGTAAAATAGGTTGCTCGCCATTACAAGATGCACCAAAAATATCTGAGGTAGTGGAAATTATGGCAGAGCTTGTTAAGCACCGATTTGTGAATGAATGACTCACATAATATGATCTCTGATCACATTAATGGATCCGTTGTGGAAGAAGAATGAGATGCGATCTCCACAGAAAGAACACCATTGAAGCGAATATGTCACTTGTGGTTAGCGAGTGTAGCCGTAATGCCATTGTGTAAATATTGAAGTTGATAGTGGAAGCCGAGATGATGGTGATGAGGGTCATGTGGTCCGTAGTTCCAAGTTAGAAATACAACGCTGCCAAGGGAAGCGAGTCACTATTTTTGTGGTGCAACACGGTGGGACTTGGTCAACCAGAGTACCAGGAACATAAAAATCGATATAAATCTAGTATCTTCCACATGGGAATCAACATATGATTTGTAGCTGTTGGTTCTACATCAAGTCATTATTTTGTGCTAGATGTTGATGATCGTTGTTACCCTTTGAAGGTGCCCAATGATACAATGGCAGGTGTCGACAACAAACCTTATTATGAATTGAATTTTACAAGGAGATCGTTCATTATAAGTGAGGAGAGAATTGGGCACATAATGTGTCAAGAGAGGATGTGCTAGAAAAGAAACAAAGAAAAATAAATTAAAAATTATGGATTTAAATTTTATTACATGTAAATTTGCATACTGATGTAAGACCTAGTTAGGCATGCGTACCCCTAGGTATTCACTGGTAAAGTCTGGGTTAGACCTAGGTGATAGGGGAGATGTCGGGTTAAGAGATACCCGAGTAAAAAATTTGAGGGGGTAAGGGCCATAGTGAGCATGGTTGGGTTGACTCACTTGGCAAGGTTGGATGTATTTAGTCAAGGAACCCCAAGTCAAGTTTAAGGGGGGAATATTAGGTAAATTGACTAAGGGTTAGATTCAAGGTTGACCAGGTTAAATAAACGTGTAGTTTGGGGCACATGGTATTGTGCACCCATGGTTTTTGGCCCATGGTATTGCATGTAATGGAGCCTATAAAAGGCTAGGAAGACTTCATTGTAATGTAGGCCATGGAAGTGAGCGGTGAAGGCTCACATAGCCAGATTGGTCATGGTTTTCGCCAATGGTTAATGAAATTTCATTGGATGGGTTTTCCCCAGAGTTGGGGTTTTTCCTAGATAAACATTTGTGGTCATGTTTATGTGTTTTGTTGCTGATTATATTTTAGTTTTCCTCTCAGTAAATATCTGTAAATAAGTTAATGTTTTGGTTAAATTTTCTTCATCTCCAAAGGTATTGTTATTGGCCACACATGATTGATAGTTTATCTCATTTTATCAGAGGATGCTCTTTATGTGCAATAATTAAGCCTAGTAATAGGAAACTTGGATTGTACACACCACTTTCGGTTCCTTCACATCCTTGGGAGAGTATCTTAATGGATTTTGTAGGTGATCTTCCTATGTCAAGGAAAGGTCATGATTACTTGTATGTTGTGGTAGATAGGTTCAGCAAAATGTGCCTTTTGATTCCATGTAAGAAAAAAATTACAACTGAACAAACCACTAATATTTTATTTCAAAATGTATGGGTTCATTTTGGTCTTCCTACTTCTATTTTAAGTGATCGAGATTCCCGGTTTGTTGGGAATTTTTGGTCAAAATTATGGGACATGATGGACACAAAGTTGAAGAAGAGTACAACATTTCATCCGCAAACATATTTTCAGATCAAAGTGGTAAACATGACAGTCATTCATCTTCTTAGAGGCTATTGCAACAAACATGCTAAGTTGTGGGATGAACAATTTCATTACATTCAACATGCATAGAACAAGGAAAAGCATTCTTCCACAAAAACATCACCATTTGAGGCATGTTTTGGGTACTTGCCAAGATCGCCTTTGGACTTCATATTTGAGATAGCTGTCACTATAGATGGCCATAGTGACATAGATAATGCAAGGAAGTTCATTGAAAAAATTCAATTGATACATCACATAGTGCAAGAGCAACTTGAAAAGAGTGAAAACAACTGCAAGGCAAGGCATGATAAACATCGTGTTTATCACAAATTCCAGGTTGGAGATGAAGTTTGGTTGCATATCAGCAAAGAAATATTGCAAGGGGAAGGTAAAAAGCTTAAGCCAATCTATTATGGTCCCTTTAAAATTTTGGAAAAGGTTGGTACTAATGCATTTAAGCTAGATTTACCTCCTTATATGCAAATATATTATGTCGTTAATGTTGAGAATTTGAGATTGTTTGAGCCTCCTTTGATTGATGGTCAAGGAGAGCATGTTCAGCTTCCATCAATACATGATTTCTCACTAGAATATCTTGATGAACTTCAGTAAGATCTCATACTTGACAGCAGAATCAAAACTTCAAGAAGAGGGAATGTCGAATACCTTACAGTGGGTGTCAAGGGACAAAATCCTTCAAAGGCCAAATGGATGGAGAGTGAAAGGGTGAGGGAGTTGTACCCTCACCTGTTGAACAAATGATAGTATGTTTTGGGGTCCAAAAGGCTTCTTGTGGGGAGGAATGATCAAAGGCTCAATATTTAGATAAAGAAATGAAAGTGCTAAAAAATTCCCCAAACCAGAAGGACCGAATAAAGCTCGTCACCAGGATTCCAATGCAACTTGTTTCATCAAAATCCGAGTTCGTATGAGTAAGTTATGGTTTGATGTTCATTTTCTCAAACATGTAAAAATTGTGCAGAACAATGACAGACTGATGACTTGGCAGTCCAGTCAACACCTCATAAATATTCAAGGAATATTCTCCAAATTTCAGCCAATGACATTGATAAGTGTTAGAATGGGATTTGCCAATGTTGCCTGGGGAAGTTGAATTTTTCTCCTATTCCTAAGTTTGGAATGATCTATGATAGAATTTTTAGGCCAATAGGGAAGGGCCACGTGGCCCAGTTGGAGGCTGCCACATGTCCCCCCCATGGAAAGGTGGATGGCATACATTTTTATTGCAAGGTTGATATGTGGGCTCATTGTTAATTTTATACAAAGTTGAATCAAAGGTTGGAGCCATACCACAGGCGCAATATATATCAACACATATATATTTATAACGAAAGTCAAGACCCATGGTCCGAACCATATATCACGTTCAACAAAATTTTTATGGCAGGGTCGGGGTTGAACCCACAACCACCCTCACGCAACGCTGACGCCTTACCACTACACTATCCACTGAGTCCCTTAACCACTAAGGGCTCTGCTTCTATTTGAGTTTTTCCATTGTAGAGATTGGGGTTCTGGAAAGGGCCATCGTCCTCCCACATGTCCGTGTTCTATGACCAGGAGCTAAAGATTTTTCAGCGGGAGTTTTAAAACATAATTAATCTGAGTTTAATTACCACTAATCCATGGGTATGTGGTGATAATCTGAAATTAAGAGTAAGTGCAGGTTAGCACTAAACAAGCCTTAACCCCACTTAACTACATGCTTATCTTTAATTAATGGCACGCTTAACTTGACTGAAGGTTTAGCATACCCGCCAAATGCAGAGTATCTCCACATTTAGTGGAATTAACTGGCGGACTTCCAAAATTAGTGGAGAAAAACTAGGAAAAATTGGTTTTGCCATAACTAAGGAAATTTTTGACCAATTTTGGCTCAAGAAGACTCATTCTTGGTATATTTTGATGTTTTGGAACCATTGTAGCAGGTTGCAGAGACAACATCAGACTTTAAACAACACTTTTTCATAATTGAATCTAATACAAAGGCCCACACTATGAAGCTGGACCAAGGAGATGTAGCCCAAGAGGGGTGAACTCCTTCATCAAAAACTTCTGTATTTTTCTCTGTTATTTGCTTGCTGTGTTTTTATATGTTGTTGTTCAGCATTAAGTTTCCATGCTTTTAAGTTCATGAAATACACACAATCTTATCAATTTTAATGAATTGTCAATCATAAACATGTATAAACCTTTATATGATAAGAAAACCAAAGCACTTTCATGTTAATTCTGAAAGTGATATTAGCATAGCATTAAGTAACAATCAATTTCAGATCACATAAGGAAATAGAGGTGGAATGGGCTTGTCCACCATTCAAGAAGCTCATACTCCTCCCTAACCCAGCCAAAAAATTGGTGGTCATTAAAAATTGATAATTTAAACATTATACTAGAAGGAAAATCCACCTATACAGTTTTTGGAGCCTTTGTTTTCTCTTCAAAACTAGAGAGATCTAAGTCCTAAAAAATGATAATTTAGACATTCAACTAGAAGGAAAATCCACCTATATAGTTTTAGGAGCCTTTGTTTTCTCTTCAAAACTAGAGAGATCTAAGTCTTGGTTTGTTTGCCATTAGAGAGTGACTTTGGAGTAAAATCCACCTATATAGTTTTAGGAGCCTTTGTTTTCTCTTTAAAACTAGAGAGATCTAAGCCCTAGTTTTTTTTCCATTAGTGAGACTTTGGAGTTCAACTTCTTCAGTGAGAGATGCACCTCATCAATGTTAGAGAAGAATTTATTTTTGTGTTTCTAATCATTCTACTAAAAAAATTGATAATTATTTTGATTTGTCAATACAAGTCTATAGTTTGACGGTATTTAGTTTGTCACTAAAAATGTTCCCTCTATCAAGGATCTAGTGACACACACTCTACATATGCATTGGAGAAGAAGCATGACACACACTCTACTTATGCATTGGAGAATAAGCACAGGATCTAGTGACACACATTCTACTTATGCATTGGAGAGGAATCACATTTGTGTATTTCCTTAAGCAACAAATCTCTTAATATCACTTGAGCTCTGCATTGGAGAAGAAGCACATTTGTGTGTTTTCTTAAGCAACAAATATATTAATATTCACTTGAGATTTGGTGCTAAGTGGCTACTTGAATCTTTATTTAACTCACCCTCGAAGAGGATTGAAATTTTTGACTAAGGGGGGTGAAGAACAAGAGAAATATTGTTGTGAGGCAAGGGGTACAGTTAGGGAAGCCTCAAGTAGAAACTATAGCCGAGAGAATAAGACCATACACCAATTTTAGAAAAAAATTAAGGAAATATGCATATACCTTAAGCTTGTCTTATGCCAAGCATAGAGGTCATTTAATATATGGATTAGTTGGCATCATGCTATGATCTCATGTGCATGGCATATAATCTATTTCATAGCAATTTAGACTAAGTTTTAATTTTTCAATGCAAGTCACATGATCGTGGACTTCAATGTCATTCCTACAGTGATGGATTCATATTAACAACATCATCAATTACAAGTTCTTATACTTTGGTGTATGATAGTGTTATATAGAAGTCCTTATATGTATGTTTATTTGGGTGGTATTTTAAGTTGCCATAGGTTCAACCTCCACAATCTATTTGTGACTTTTAGAGGTATTTTGGTGGTTTTTTAGTTGTCTTCGGTTCAACCTCCACTATATCGATTTGTGACTTTTCTTCCCAATATACAACCTCCAAGATATCTTTTTGTAACTTTTCTTCCAAATATCCACTCTGCATTTATCTATATCTTGAATGACAAGCTCGACTCACATTTTCAGGGTGTATTCCTTGGACTGCATTTGCGAATCCCTGCTAACAATATTTTCTGAACGTTAAGTTTCACAATACAACAACCAGAGCTAAATTGATGGATTTTGTTTTCTAAGAGTGAAATCCTTCTACATTTGATTAAGTTAAAAAATAGTAGCCAACGAAGTTTTCAAGGGATATCAAATTCCTAGATCCATCTTATAAAATCATATGTTTATGTAGCTTGAAAAATGGGTATAAAACATATTATTTATAGAAAATTATTTTATTTACATAACATAACATGATATGAGGAATAGTTCATAATAGTTCATAACAAAGCACATTTCACAAACGCTCATAGGACTAAACTGATTTGACTTAAAGCACATATCACAAACGTTGATAGGATTAAACTTTAAAACTTTATTTTATTGAAAGGTATCTTCATAATGCATGACATCTATAGAGAAAATAAAAAAACGATATGACGCGGCATGGCCACATCTAACCCTATTCATGAAATAATGACGATTCTGCTCGAAAATTTCAAAACCCACCATGCAGACACAATAAAAGGTGAAGTGTAGACTCCTTCTGGATGTTATAATCGACAAGAGTTCGCCCATCCTCCAGCGGCTTACCAGCAAATATAAGCCTCTGCTAATAAGGAGGAATCCATTCCTTGTCTTGAATCTTTTCTTTTACATTATCAATCATATCGTAGCTATCAACCTCCAATGTTATGGTGTTAAAAATGCATCGGGCCCTTAAGTTATAAAAATGCATCAGCACATTAAAGGCAAACCATACTGGTGAATGCAATGCCTATCCGCATGAGTCGTAGTCGTCGATAAAGCACACCAGGAATTCTAATTAGTATTGGTATTTGGTGCAGTGCTCATAGGTCATAGAAATGCACCAGTGCGTTGTATCATACAAGCACATTGGTGCGCAGTATCATATACACGCACCTGTGTTCATTTTCTATTTTTTAGAAACATCAACTTGTGACAGTGAAATTATTGTGATTTTTTAAAATTCATTATTCATCAAAATTCGACACATATCTTATAACAGTATTCCTACAAATTAAATTTTTATTAGTGAATTTGAATGTGATGTTTGGATGAATTTGTTATATCATATCATCATATTTTCCATCTCTTCATTATAATATTTAATCATCCATATTTAATCACTGGTGTAACATTTCACAACGATAATGGAGAACACAATAGAATAAATTGAAATGTACTTTATTATATATATATATATATAAGACACTCTGTCATACAAAATGGGATAGTTGTTGGTATCCCTTTGACTTTCAATTGGGACGCTATGAATGTCTGATTTCATAAACAAATATTTCAAAAAATACAACACCTTGCTTTGATATCCAAACATATTGATCATCATTCTTCGCTGGAACTGCTGCCACTACTCGAGCTACTTTCATGACTTGGGTTATTTGGAGGAATGTTTTTTTTATTGTGTTGATTGTTTTCTTCTTCAAATTCTATCTACAAACATAAAAATAAAGTGTAACAAGTGTATATACATTGGTGAGAATAATGAAAATTGAAATATTAAATAATATACATCAATGTAAATTGAAAAGAAATGTACCATAGCAAGAATTGACGCGTGAAGTATATACATTCTTTCAAAACCAAATTTCATGTCATCTTTGAACAATTCATTTCTTGGTGCAGTTCCATACTTTGTTTCCTGCAAGTTTTATACCCCATAGCAAATCATAGATTTAATATACAATATTTTTGTGTTCTATTAAAGATAGACGGAGCTAAGTAAAACAAGATAGATACTTTCAAATTCCACAATTAATTTATGATATGCCAACATATACTGACAATCCATATTTAACCCAATGTCAATCAATTCTTCTGATGGTTCTTCTTTGTATGTTAGCACATGTTTGAATACATTCAATGATGATTGTTGTAAAACAACTTAAAATATACAAAAATGAAATCTAGTTAAGTTTTTAAAAGGAAGTAACAATTACTCACAAACATAGATATCAACCCTTTTCTTCCTTGTCACCCTGTTTTATGTGTTGAATGGGTTCCATTTTCTTTTCTTTTCTGCAAGAAAATACTTAAAAATTAATAGTTAATACTAAATTATGTATTTATTGTACCTAATCGGAAAATTCAATGATTACATATTACATTTGAAGCACGTTGTTGTTGAGATGGCTCATCGTGCGATGAAATTATGTCCATTTCTTTGACCATCTCCTTGTACACCTTTTTGGACATTCCTACTGGCATATTTATGATATAGGCTCGTTCATCCTTTCAGATTTTCATACTCTTCCTGAAAAAGTAACATGACAATAAACTATTTAATTTTTATATTGATATACGAAAACTAAATATAACAAAAGTGATATTTATAAATGATTGCTTTGTAGTAATACATATATATAATTCTAGAAAAACATTTAAAGGAATATTAATTTTTCAATCCTTTTTTTTTGTTATACGTTTTTTCTATTAAAAGTTTGACATGTTTCATTAACCAATTCCCTAGAAACTCTTCCTGTAGTTTAAATAAAATTTGGTTCTTGGAATCGTTGGATTGATTTTTGTATTATAAGTGGAAATAACGTCTATACATTTGTTCCACTAGATCCCTTAAAGTTTTGTAAAATCCCCCCCCTTTTGTTAACCTCCAGCACCACTCCAGATGAGCTAAGCATCAATTCATTTTCATTTGCATGTTCTATTTTTTTTATTTTATAAGAACAACATTCATTTTCTTCAATGTTGGTCTTTATAGAACATTAAACATATCAAAATTAATAGATTGTTTGAAACATGTTATTTAATATTTTCAAGTATATTATTAATGAAAATTCAAAAAGAAACTCATATTGGATCGATAGTATTTTTTTCATTCACATGATTCATCCTTCTACAATTTTTCCATCAAGCTTTTACGCTCTTCTGGTCTTAGATCAAAAAGAATCTTCTCGAGCTTCGTCATTTTGTGACTCTGCATGATACACACTAAACAATACATATTAGTTAAACTTACATATAGTTCAAAAATAATAATTTTTGTAAAGAATTTACAAAGAACTTGCATTTTTTTATTTTCTAGATGTGCTATTAGTATTTTTGTTACTTGAACTCTTATCAGCCATTTCTTTATCAATATAAAACCTGTACCATTAATTAATATATTTTATAAATAAATCACATATTTTTCAGGTTAAAAAAAAAATCAAGAAAATGGTGTGTCTATCTAAATTAGATGCCCGATGCGACTTTCACAACTTATGCACCAAAAACGGTGTGGTAGGTTCTTATAAATGCACCACCAATGCATTAGAAACACCGTACGGTGCTCTTTGTCAATAGGAGACCTGGTGCGTTATATTAATATCAGAGCACCGATTAACATAAACATAAATTAATAAAATAAAATAAAATTATCAAACAATGTTTTTTGTCAATATGCGCTCGGTGCGTTATACTACAATTGTGCACCGGTGCACTATTTTAAACTGTACACACCGATTTAAAAAGTTGTTTTTTAAAAAAACATGTAAGGGTTGACAGGGATTGGGATCTGACTCTGCAAGTGGTCCCGCGAGTTAGATGTCATACACCTATATATATAGTAATACAAACCCTATAAATCTAAAATGAAAAGCCCTAATTGTGAAGTCACATAAACAAAAAGAAGCAAGGGTTTAACGTAAGAATTGATTTTTTTATTTTTATTTTTTATTTTTTTATTTTTTATATTTTTTTCTCTGAATTTTAATTAAATGTAAATAAGGATAGAGATTGTAAATGATTATATTAGTAAAATGCACAGTAAAATTTAAATTTTTTAATATGCATGTATTAAATCTAACATAAATTGTAAAAAAACAATTATTACAGTAAAATTTAACAATTTTACTATACTACAGGGTTTTTGTGTGAATTACCAAATGTTTCAAATTTTGATTCTCTGAATAGTGTTGTTGTTCGAAAGTATTTTGCTGCTCCACAATGCTCTCATGCTCTCTTGCTTCAGATATGTATCTCGTGCAAATCCCTCCCTAAAAAATGTTGCAAAAATAATGAAATAATGAATAGCTTTTACTATTTAAAGAACTTTTTTATGTAATTAGGTTTTTGAAAATCATTTTCTGTTCGTTTTTCAGTTTACCACTTTTTTTCACTACAAAAAAAATAAATTTGCGTTTTTTTCCCCATATTCGGTGTGTTTGTTAACTAACAACAACGATGCCTTTGGTAATAAAACCGCACTGGTGTGATTAACAGTACATTAGCACCGATAACAATAACTCTTTTTTTAAGGCACAAAAACTACTTTTAGGTATGTACACCAAAATTTATTGTTGATTTTTTTCAAATGCAGGGAGAAAACCTCATAATTATATCAAATGGAAAATTCTTCAAAATCCAGTTCATTCCATAATATTTTTCAAATTACATCGCAAATTTCTCCCTATCCATCTCCAGACATAATTACTTTAGATTTTATTTATATTTCCATTATCTAATTGAATTTAGTTTTTTTTATACATGTCAATCAGCTGAATAAAATTAATGTATACAAATTTGCAGGTTCATGCAGATTCATAATCGAGTTCAGATGCACAAAATATTCAAACAGTTCCAAAACATCAGAAGCTCTTATCAGGAGCAGCATACCGCAAGGCGCGGTTGGTAGATGAAAATGGACAACCGCTTCACCCTGCCAATTGTAACATGGCATCTTCTAGCCACAATCCTTCTTTTTTTTTCCAGCTGTGGTTCATGATCACTGAGTGGCCGCTACATCCATAGGTAACAATCCGATAGATCCACCTGAAGGGATCAACCGTCGGCTTTAATTTCGGGGCCTAACCCCAAGGGCATCGAGGAGATTTGACCCCGTGACCTTCCATATGGCAAGGTACTTTAGCAACGGGAACTCGACCATTTGAGCTATCCCTTGGGGCTCTTCTAGCCACAATCCTGGGATAATGATGGTAATAATTTTTTGGTATAATGTAATTATTTCAACGTCAAACCAATTAATCATGCATTAACATGCTTATTAATTTATAACATCGATTTTGTACTAATCACGTTCAAATATATTTTTTGAAATTATTAGGATTCTAGTGATGATGAGCGACCTACCTACCATCTTTTGTTGCACCCCACAACAATTTCAAATTGAGAGAAGGTTTAATTAAAAGAAAAACTTGGAGAGGGACGATACCGATAATGGTTGAATCAACCACCTATTCAATTCCCACTATGTCCAGATTCACCAATTAGGAATGACTCCAGCAATAGTAGTTCTTCAAAAGCTAGAAATGGAGGCAATCAAATAGAGGTTGGTATGGATGATTACTTAAGGGATACGATTTCCATGGAGACAATGTTATTAGATGCATTCCAGAATGATGATCAACTAGGGGATGATGCTCATATCGTTGACACCTTTTTCGAAAGCCTTAAATTTTCTTCCACCACCCCTCTCTTTGGATCTGGCGGTTAGTCAAAGTTTACTCAGTTGGGGACAACGATATAATTGCACAACTTGAAAGAAAATTTTGGCTTGTCGAATGCACGTTTCTCAGAAATTTTGAGGTAATTGAAGATCAAGTCCCTTATATTTTGAGAAATATTGTCACACAATAAACATTACAAATGTTCAATTTTATGAATGTTAATAATTATTGGAATTGTACATTTAATATTGTCCATGACCAACTACATGTTATTCAAAGATAAGGTTCTTTCGAGTGATAATGCCTTGCATGGTAGCTGTGAAGAGGCAAAGAAAATATTGAAAATGTTGGGTGTTGAGTACATATCATATCATGCATGTCCAAATGATTGTATGTTATATAGAGGAGAATATGTAGACAAAGAGATATGTGCGAAATTTGGGCATGAAAGGTATGATAAATAAAAAAAGAAGGGTAAATCACGTGGTCCTCCTTTTAAGATATTGAGGCACATGCCTATAATCCCAAGGATTCAAAGGCTCTTTCATTGCAAATAATTAGTTATGTTGTAGGGATGGCATGCCTCACACAGAAGCGAGATGGGAGTTGTGCGAATCCCAATAGATTCAATAGCCATGAAGCATATATAGGATATATGGCCGGAAAAATTCAAGGATTAAGTACCAATTCTATAACTCAGCATAGCCATGGATGGTGTCAACCCATATTCCCTCCAGAACACCAACTATTTTGTTTGGCATGTAGTAGTGATCAATAACAATATCCCCCCATGGTTGTTCGTGAAGAATGAACATCTTATGTTGGCTCTCATAGTCCCTAGTAAAAGACAAGTGAAGAATATGGATGTCTACTTACAACCACTGGTAGATGAATTGAAGGAATTATGGGATGGGATAAAATGTATACAATGTAGCAAGACCCATCGTAGTAGAGAGGAGTTTTATGTTGTATAGAATATGTGCTTACACGACACATGATTATCCAGGCTTAGGAGTTTGCACTGGTAAATTACATGTTTATTGATTTGTTTATATACGTAAAAATATTCTTTCGCATATTAATTATCTAATTTGTTGTAATTGTTCTGATCTTCATGATATTCTTTAATGTGTCATGCATATTGTATACAATAATTTAGTAGGTCTTGTAACAAAAGGGTATTATGGATGTAAATTTTATGGACCTTCTTTGAAAGCTAGATGGTCCAACGACCTACGAAAGCCAGTGTATGATTGCTCCAGGGTATTCCTCCCAGAAGAACACCATTATAGAAGAGCAACATATGCTTTCAATGGTGAACGAGAGAGAGCCCAAAGGCCTGAAATAACAACACCAGCTGAATGTCTTAGAGCATATGAGAGAGAGAATGAGAAGGAGTTCAAAGAAATGTTCGATTCAAATGGGGAGCCTATGTTCGATGATCCAAAATTATTCGACACTTATGTTGAGAAATCACCCATTGGGATGAAAAGGAAATCTATCTTTTATAACCTCCCATATTGGGAGCATCTTAAGATTACCCACTTATTAAATCCCATGCATATATTTAAAAAAATTTCATCTTATTTATGGAGGCACATATCATCAAAACAAAGTGATACATTGGCTGTTAGGAAAGATCTTATTACTTCAAAAACTAAAAATAATCATTGGCCAAGACAATTAGAAAGCACAAGATCAAAGGCTGGTCCCTCTAATTGGTATTTCAAAGAAGGTGATGTCCCATGGAGTTTAAAAAAAGATGATCTTTCTTTGGCAAAGGAAGTTATAATGGGTGTGAGGGTGCCATCTTCATATGGGTCTTCACTACGACAGTGCTTTACCGTGGAAGACCATTTGTCGGGGTTGAAATCACATGACCATTTGAATCTTATAAGAGTACGTGTAATGTCAAAATCATGATTTTATTATTTGTTATATTAATAAATTTTATCCCATGGGATCATAAAAAATAACTAATTTTTTATATTATTGCATGTGTTTATAACTTTGCAGTGTCATTATAATTTGTTCATGCGTGGGTGTGTGAAACATGACTTCCCTCAAGACCTAGGGCGTGTCATATCTAAAATATTTTCATTTGTACATTGGATCACGTAAAAGGAGATTCATGTGGCTAGCATTCCACAGTGGCATCAAGAGATAGTTGAGATTATTTGTATGTTTGAGAAGGAAATGCTGAAGATTTTCATGGACTTGCACGTTCATCTTCTAATCCACCTAGTAAATGAGGTTGAATTAGTTGGGGTGGTTTCTTGTCGTTGGATGTTTTTCTTAGAGAGGTACATGAAGAAATTGAAAGGTTTTATTCGAAAAAGCCAAAACCGAGGGGTCTATGGTAGAGGGGTACATATCGTATGAGTATTTATATTATGCTAGTGAGTACATCAAGCAGATCGAAAACACACTAGGTGCGGTGATTTGGGATGATGAAAGGGATGAAAACAAAAGATAAGGGGAGCTTTTCCAAACGGATGGAAAAAGGAACTTGATAAAGAGTAAGTGACTTATAATTTTTTAAATTTACACAAAGTAAATATTCACATTGAACTTTGATATAATTTATATTTTGATCTCATATGTACTATATGTCAGTTTGATTTCATCAGTGAATGCATAAATTGAAGCAATCAATAAAATTTTTCCTTACAATTTCGAAGTGACACAACCATGGGTCACATTGAACGAACAAAAGAGGATGAAATGGGATATTGACAGGAAATAATTCAGACGATTGAATGGTAGAAGTGTTCCTTATCTCGATCATATAAAAGAAGATATGCCAATTATATGCCCCAACAGTTGGGTTGATGACCAAGTCAGAGAGAAATACGGTGCAATTGATCATTACCTATGTGTTGAAGAGGATGTGCTAAACGTAAGGATTGGGTGCAAAAACCTGGTAATAATCTATTATGTACATTTTAAACTTAATAATGCACCTTTGAAATGTAACATCTATATTTTATAATTTAACAGTTGGGTTATTAGACACATGAAACTATGATTTTTTAACTTTTTTATAGGTGCATTTGTTCTCGTCTATGTGGGCATATGGCCACCATTTTCACACAGAAAATGTCGATGATGGACACATGACACAAGACTGTGGAGTGGAAGTTGAGTTCGATGAATCTAGTCGAGCTAGCCACTGTGATCAAACCCTAGTACAAGGTACGTTAGGTTACGTCAGAAAGATACAATAGATCATTGAAGTGGACTTCTCTTCTTTCCAATATGTTATTTTTAGGTGCAAGTGGTGGGACACCTTTGATCGGAATAATGTAAAGGAAGATCATGATAGTAGAATGATATGTATCAACTCTAGAAAGATGTGGGATGAAGCTAAGGAGCCTTATGTTTTCCCTAAACAATGCAACCAAGTGTTTTTTTACTCAGATGTGTTGGATAGGAATTGGTGGTTCGTATTGAGACATGACCCTAGATCAAAACATATTTTTGAGAAAAATAGTGATACCATGCCAAGCTAGATGGAAGATAATGAGGGTGATCATGAGAACAAAGAGTGATATGGTACATTTGTTATTTCATCATTTATACTATTTAAGATGGGTTTTTATAAAGAAGAGGACTTAACCTTATAACTAAGGCTCTTTTTTCCAAACATTATAATATGTATTTTGAATTAATTGGTTTGCATTGTGTTAATGTTAAAATCATTTCACTTGATAATTTTCAATTATGTTGATCTCGAAATTAATGCATTGTATCAAGTTCGTTTTTTTGTGTCAATTCCTAAATTAATACAACTACTTGATTGCTTTAAATGGTTTTTCACTATATCATTACTTAAATCAATGCACTCTGTGATATCTTCAAAAAATTTAAGAATGTATTAATGTATATTGTTATTTTTGGTATGAAAGATCATATTAAAATAATGATAATTCTAAACATGAATTTACTTGCATTATTTTCTAAAATTTATTATGTTACAAAAAATCATATTATTCTAGATTTATTATTTTACAATTATTTATATTCATACAAATTTACAATTTTACAAATATGGTAATTTAACAATATGTATGGTATACATTTTACTTACGATAGTTATGGTTCAAAATTGACAATTAATTTACAATTTTACAATTTGAATAAAATTGAATCATGACAATACATACAAATACAATTACAATTTTATAATTTCACAATACAATTACAATTACAAATTTACATTTTTTTTTTGGTAATTTAGGCTAAACTATATTGATTCGAAATAAAACATTACATATGCTACAGGCTGAGTTGGTAAGCTGCGCTTATCCAATCCCATCCTTTGTTGCTTTCATAGTTGTGCATGTATGGGGTTGCCTCCTTGGAGGAAACCAGCCCCGTAATAACATCAGACAGAAAATTACAAAATGTGCCATTGCACCTATGAAAGTAAAATTTCTATGATAAGAGTTAGAATAACATAAAACTAAAAAATGCAGTGCGACCGTGTAGTCATGGTGCTTCTGCATCATCCTCGATGTCTGGTTCCTCCTCCTCGATACGGCAGGCATACTCATACGCTATGGCCTCCTCCTCAGCAGTAGGTCAGCGCAGAGGCCTAGAATCAAGTGCGAAGAGGATGGGAACGACCGGGTACTCAGTATCCGATACACACATCCATGTGCCCTTCGAGTCCATGATCCATAAGTCCGTGTCTTCCCCCACTTCCTCCTAAACCGGAAGAGGCTCAGTTTTGCGGGGCCTGGGGTACTCCTGGTGCGTAATAGTGGGTTTTTTAGGTCCGCTTCTACCTCTGCATTTTTTGTGTAGGGGCCTCCTCCTCCTGGTTGTGTGCAGGGCTCTAGGGGCATCCTTGGCGTGACTGCTAGAAGAGGATCCCTCAAAGGACTCCAAATGGTTATCGGGCCCGCGCTGGTAGTGTATAAGGAACACACCTCTTTGGATGCCCCTAATTGTCCTTTGGCACAGTCTCAAAGCCATGGGAGAGTGAGGCAGAGAAGAGATGGGGCACTGAGAGGTATGGAGAAGAAGCTTAGAGCAAATACAAGGAGTGCACATCGTGGTGTTGTTGGGCAGTGTGTTGCGTAGGTGGTGGTTGCACAACTAGGGGAGCTTAGTGATGAGAGTGCACAGTCGAGAGAAAATAATGAGGCAAGGGGAGCCAAAGCGAGGCGCACATTCAGGGAAGTGCATGGCCGGGAAGGTCCTTCGCAGCCTGTGGAGCGTGCTGGAGCAGGTGGGGGAGGGGATGCGCCGTAGGTGGAGTGCGCAGGTAGGATGAAACTAAAACAGAGATGCTAAGAGGGAATTATGAGCTAGAAGGAGAAAAATTTGAATAACCCTATGCAGAAGGGTCTCCCTTTTTGTAGGCCTGTGACACAAGCGCAGAAGTTGTGCATTACTATGACATGCTCGCAGGTGCATGCTGCAACAATTTTCATGTGGAGGCATGTGCTTCAAGTTATGGAAAAGCGTCATATCCATTTGGGAGCTCATTCAAATTATTGCAGTCGAGAGGTACCACCTAGGGTAGTTGTTGGCATTGTGTATCTTCTTGATGCCTTGGTTATGTCACCTCATGCGAATTATTGCAGAGAGGTGGATCCACTTCAAGTAAGGGGCGACGTTGCAGATCTTCATCATCTCGAACGTGGGAGGGACTGTTTCCATACGTGCATCCAATGTCACCCACATCCGAGGGCAGTTTTACAAATATTTTACATACAATTACAATTACAATTACAATTTTACAATTTTACATACAATTAAAATTAAAATTTCGATTACAATTACAATTACAATTTTACATACAATTACACAATTTTACAATATCTAATACATAATATTTAATAAATATCATGATTTAATATTAATAATAAAAATCACAGTCATGAAACAATCTTACAAACATCATATTCTAAAATACACATTCAAATTCGCCAACATCATCTAATCATCATGATCATGATCATCTAACAAAACACAAGCATTGTATCACATCATCACAACACAAACATCAAATATACATCTCATGTCAAATAAATTCTATCACATACACATCTATCTCCAAGCACATTAAATGAACATATCTAACATGACTTAACAATATACACATCATGATGAACACCAACATGTAAATTAAGTACATCAACATGAACATAAAATATATGCACCATATATATATAATGTTAAAAATATACAACTGTTATAGAACTGCATATAAATGTCAAATATCTGGTGGTACTACATCAATACTATAATTAGTACTCGAGGCCTGCTCAGTCGATGGTGCCTCATGCTCAGATGGATGTTCCTGCTCAACCGGAGGTGTCTACTCAAATGTCAATGGTGCCTGCTGATCAGATGGACGTGCCTGTTCGGGAGGTGTCTTTCGATCAAATGGTGTTTGCTTAGGAGGTGCTTACTGATGAGATGGTGCAACTTGCAAAGTGGATAGTGCCTGTTGAGATGAACCTGCCTGCTCAGGATCAGGTTCCTGCTTAGTCGATGGTGTCTGCTCAGGACTAGGTGCCTGCTGAGATGGTGCTTGCTCAGGACTAGATGTTGGTTGCTCATTTCTGGCACGAGGTGAAGGAGGAGGAGGTGGATTACTAGAATGATGATCACTCTCCTCGTGATCATGATCATATGATGAGTTTCTCTGTCGTGCATATCCATGGCGCTTATCCCTCCTAGCCACCAGTAGCCTCGAAGCTCCGACGATATGATGCGTAAGGATCATCATATCATGGGGCATGTCCCTCCAGATCTCTATGAGCATACGATCAACCTGGATCTCTCTGATCATCGCAAGGAAAACTCCCTCATCAACCAGGATTCGACACATTCGGTCACCCAACTCCATCCTGATTCGGATGTCCGCCCTACGGCGTATGCCTGCGGGTATCTACACCTGAGGATTAGGTCTGTCCCCCTGATCCGTGGCCTCTGCCATCTCCTACAGGATCATCCGGTGGGAGTGGAATCATGTCCCCAAAAATGTGCCAATATCTAAAAAATATATAGTACACGACAATAATTAGACAATTTAATAAAAGAAGTTAAAGAACATGTTAGAATAAATTTTATTCTAATTAATTAAGACAATAAAATGAAACTATATTAATTTAAATAAAACACTAATATTACCTCTAGCATCCAGTGGCTCATCATGTGGGAAGAGGATGTTGGTACACCCTCGCCAATCCAAACTCGTGTACAAACACAGTACCATCACAAACATATGATCATCAATACTGGCTAGTAGCTCCAGCGCATCACTAGATATCCTGGCCGGATAGTTGGGCAGGCCCCTCTTGGGCATCATCTGGCCCCACATCTACATCCATACATGTAACATCGGCCTACGAGGCTGGCGGAAAAAATTAGGCCTCGTCTCCGGAAACCTCTCAAAAAAAAAAAAAAAAAAAACTCTAAAGAAAAAGGGAAGGTCAACCTTCCACGTGCCTGAGAACATCTATCTAATGCTATACAAAATTTTCGCAAAAAAATGACAGACCATCTCACAAGTCGTGGCATCTGGAATAAAGAATCAACATAAAATAAAAAGAGGGAAACTAATGCGTTGCTTGTCACTAGTATAGTGTGAAATGGTCGTCAGTAGTAGTGAGAGGCACCTCACCTCTTCAAGACCAAACGAAGCAATATGTAATTGACCATGAGACACCTAAAAATCTGCAAGAGAAAGCATATCATACCTAATGTATCTTTGGGAGTACGCCAACTGACTCCTTGCCGCATAACCGATGGGGACATCTGGGAACTAGGGAAAATCCTTCCCTTTCCTAGATAGGCTAGTAATAAAATAAATGTCCTCCTTAGTGGGCTCATACCATTGGCTAGGACTGACCCGGAAAGCCTGTCGATGGGCATCCCAGTTGTAGATAAATTTTCCTAATAACCCATTGTGCCCATTCAGGGATGTAGCCTCCTCGTAAAACTTAAGGAGGCCTACCTCCCTTGAGAGAAACTGGGTGGGTGTCGTAGTAGGGCGAGGGTACAAAAGTCTCTCCCTCTCCCGTGCCTCCCACTGTTGTATCATGTTATAATGTCTTCCATATGCTCTTGTTGTTGCCTTTCCTCTCTCTGTTGACGTCGCTAATATGTGTGTGTGTGTGTGTGTGTGTAACTTTTATCGAAAAAAAAAAACATTCGGTGTGCCCAAAAAATTAGTCACGCACCGCTACCGGTGCATACCTGTTT
This sequence comes from Pinus albicaulis, assembly GCA_034641835.2. Taxonomy (NCBI): domain Eukaryota; kingdom Viridiplantae; phylum Streptophyta; class Pinopsida; order Pinales; family Pinaceae; genus Pinus; species Pinus albicaulis. Next base: position 246,784,154 of record CM076577.1, on the reverse strand, counting down.
ATCAGGCACCACCCACAATGTGCATGAAAAAACTTCACGCACCGCGAAAAAAGAAAATCCTTTTTTTGCGGTCCGCTGACCAAACTATCCACCCCTAGGCGATTGTTATAGCGCAATGCATCGCCCGATAGCCGTACATAATTCCCGGTGCCTTGCGATAAACGACCGCACCATTGTACAGTTGTACATAGAGTGTTTTTTTTTTAAATTTTAAATGGTCATTGCGGCCGGAAACCGATACACACCACACTATTTTAGTGTTAAAGCGATGCGCTTTTTCTCGGTACTACACCAGAAACCAGTGCGATTTTCCTCTAACACCGTTCACGGTGCAGCCTATAAATTTATAGGCAACACTGTGAACGGTGTGAGCCGAACAGCTCGAATGCACCACACACAATTTTTTTTTTTAAACGGTAAATTTTAACTCAATTTGAGAAATTAATTTGCTAAAAATTTAAGTTGATGAGAAACAAGTAGACTACCTGCACATTTGTGCATCGAGGAGGCATCTTTGCTAAGGAATACTAAAAATCAAATTTTCCCACTATTTTGGAAAATTCTAACTCCACACAATGAGCAATAGATGGAAATAATGCAAGCAATGGGAGCATCGATGGCAGGGTGCCTCAAAGAAGAAAAATTTACACGAGTGCTTGAGAGCTCTAGAGAATTGCAACAAGTAAAAATGAAGATTTTTACGGCCGGTAATTTTTTTTAAATTAACCCTTTTTGGGTGCGCTTGATTATGAGATGCGTTGGACAATTGTATTAATGGTGCACCGCAATTCTTTATGATGCGTTGGATTACTAAGACGCACTGAGCTGATTTGTACAGAAAACACAATGTCTCGATGTGCCGTTTGATAGTATGCACCAATTAATACTAAGACGCATCGGGCCAATTTTTACGAAGAGCACAGTGTCTTGGCATGCCATTTGATAGTACGCACCAGTGCGAGTTATAACCGCAAAAACCTCCACCTACCAACCTCCTCTAGTGACCTCCACTACAAACGAATATCTGGGCTATTTTTATAAGGGCTTCCTCAAAAACATCTGTTAGAGGGTTTTTTCCTTGTAGTATTAGAGAAATATAACCGAAGCTTATCTTATGCCAAGCATAGAGGTCATTTAATTTATGGATAGGTTGGTGTCATGCTATGATCTTGTGTACATGGGCTATCACAAATTTTCACCCACCATGGGAGGAACTCCACTCAAGTTATTAATCAATCAATTTCATAGTGTCGAAAATGTAACGAGCAAGGTCTTCTAGCATGTGCCTTAGCTAGTGAACATCTTGAGTTTTCCTCATGAGTTAGAAATTAGTTAGGATGAGTTATTTAAAGTTTACTAGAAAAATCATCAAGTTAGCATGGTTAGAGTTGGAACTTCAGTTAAGTGGAGTCTTCATAAGAGTGAGTTGGATCTCCACTCTTCAATTTGACTACAGAACGAGGTGGTAGTTAGCAATTTAATTAGTGAGTTAGTCTTCAAGTCTTGATTGAAGGAACGAGTTAGTCTTCAAGTCTTCAATGGAGTAAGAGTGAGTTGGATGAGGTGATAGTTAGCAATTTAATTAGTGAGTTAGTCTTAAAGTCTTCAATGGAGGAAGAGTGAGTTAGATCTCCACTTCAATTCTTGATTATCTCGAGTGTTGATTGGAGAGAGCACGAGTTAACAACTCTAATGATGATTGGAAGGAGTAACACTCTTAATTAACTAGCTATCAAAGTGAGTTGGATCTCCACATAAGTGTTGATTGGGCCTCCTTGAATGGATCAAAGTTTTCTCGTAAAAGGAGGAAATACGGAGGCAAAGGAGGACTTGAATTGAGGTAGAGCAATTCAAGGAGGACGTAGAAGTAAAAGGATCAAGTTTGATCGAGGAAGGAAATGATCAAGTTTGATCAAGGAAGGCAATGTGGTGGAATTTGGCATCCAAGTACTTTATATAGATTGAAAAAAATGTGGTGGAATTTAGCTTCCAAGCTAGACTATATAAATTTCATAAATTTCATTTTTAAATGCAAGTTATATAATTGTAGACTTTAATGTCCTATTGAGAAAAAATGTGATGAAATTTGGCATCCAAGTACTTTATAATAAAATCAGAAAAAAATGTGGTGAAATTTGGCATCCAAGTACTTTATAATAGATTAAGAAAAAAAGTGATGGAATTTAGCATCCAACTTACAATATCAATTAAAACTTTAATTTACTACCATTTTACAATAACAACATTATAATTACAACATATCAATTACAACTTTAATTTACTACCATCATTTATTTTATACTAACAACATTATCAATTACAAAAAGTTCTTATTCTTGAATAATGATATAGAGAAGTTCTTATAATCCAAGCTCCACAATATCTATTTGTGACTTTTTCATACCAGTAACACAACCACATAAATGTGATTAATATGAGCCAAAAGCATATAATTACGTCGTAAGACATTTTTATTTGAAAACAACTCACCTAGGTGCCACTGTGTCAATGTTTGAGCCATTGGATCAAATGTTAGATGATTGAAATGTTTTAGGCCATTAGATTCACAAGTAAAAGTTTCATTTTTTTTTATAATGTTAGTTTTTTTTTTTAATAAGTGATTGAATTTAAGTTTTGGTGACTTTGTCAAATTACACAAAAATCAAAATAAAAGTAAATTAAATAAGAAGATTGACATATTGTAATGAACATTTTAACTAGGTCAAATAAAAAATAAAAATAATACTAAACTATAAAAACAACCCATGGTATTGACTCATGGTATTCATGTGGAATGTGGTTTATCTAAAGGGGGGAATTAAAATGGTCTAACTCTAGATCTACCAAGAGCCAAGAGGGATCAAATGTCTTGATATGCAATCGTCATTGATCTCTCTCATCAAGAATATAGATCTAAACTAAATATTTAATAAAATTATTTACTAAACTATAAAAACAACCCATGGTATTGACTCATGGTATTCATGTGGAATGTGGTTTATCTAAAGAGGTGAATTAAAATGGCTTAACTCTCGATCTACCAAGAGCCAAGAGGGATCAAATGTCTTGATATGCAAACCTCATTGATCCCTCTCATCAATAATATAGATCTAAACTAATTATTTAATAAATAAAAAAATTTAATGCTTATAACCATTATTCTTTTAAAATTTCACTTAATGAAATGTATCTAAATTTTTATACATCCAAATATACATAGTTTTTCTTATTCTATATTATTTTTGTTATAACTATTTTATTATTCCAAAAATACATGGTTTTTTATGTTATATATTATTTGTGTTGCAATTGTTTTATTATTGATGAGTAGTATTTCTTAATATCTAAAAAATTAATGTTATGACATCCATATTGTCTACAAACCATTGAAATTTCCCATCTTATACAACAATTTCTGACAATAACCACTCAATTTACTCTCCAATTTTTAAAACCCCCGCCCATGCTGGGACTTTAAAATCAAATGTTCCTCTGTTTTTTTAAGGGGTTCATAAACAAAACAGACAACAAGAAAGTCAATATTGTGGTATGATAACTGATTTTTGAATCATTGTGACAAACAAAACATCACATTAGCTCACATAATATATATAATGCTATAAGGATCTAAGATGATAACAAAGTTTTGAATCATGATAACTAGGTGAAAACCAAAACTAAGTTGTAGCCGCAAGCAAAAAATCACAACAACTCATAGAATATATCCAAGGTTGCAATGAACCTCATACATTGTGATGGATCTCATGGGAATTTTAGTGCACATAGAACACTACTCGAATAATTCTATACTCCTGATCAATTTAGAATAACCTAGGATGTGTAAAATATTTTAATAAAATAAACAAAATAGACACCAAGAAAGTCAATATTGTGGTATAATAACCGATTTTTGAATCATTGTGACAAAAAAAACATCACATTAGCTCACATAATATATATAATGCTATAAGGATCTAGGATGATAACAAAGTTTTGAATCATGATAAGTAGGTGAAAACAAAAACTAAGTTGTAGCCACAAGCAAAAAATAAAAAAATTCATAGAATATATCCAAGGTTGTAATGAACACCATACATTGTGATGGACCTCATGAGAATTTTAGTGCACATAGAACACCACCCTAATAATTCTACCCTAATAATTCTATACTCTCATCAATTTAGAATAATCTAAGATGTGTAAAATATTTTAATAAGAAACTAGATTTGTAATTATGAAATATAAAACTATAACTTAAATTTGTGAATTTACTTTGTAGTTTTTTTTTTATGTACATAGAGAAATAATAAACCAAGTTTGGAGTTAAGAAAATAAACCATAACATAAAGAACAATATCTCCTTCCAAAAATGTCTCCATATTAAAATGACATTGACTTTCTGTATACCAAGACTATTGTTCTTCATATACAATTTATGATAAGCATGCAATTGGTGCTCAAATATATAGATGAACTTGAAGTAAACTCTATTTTTGTTAATAAAAATTCTCTTTATTTATATCTATGCTAGATAGATTGTACTTAAATGTATTTAAAATATCTTATTTGAGTTACGTGCTGGATTATTAATCACCAAAGCATTTTGACCCTCAATTATATTATCTTGGTTTACATATATGTTTTCACACCAAATTGCCTATTTCAAAATCTATAACAAAATTTTTTGGATGATAACTCTTAGCAAAGTTTTCCTTTCATTCCTTCAGGATGACTTGTTCTCTACAACATCTTATTTCTCCTAGGCTACTCTTTCCTATGCTATTGGCTTAGAACGTTTCTTTTGCAACATATGGTGCAATTACTAGTTATAATTATTATAATTAATATATCTACTATTAATTAATACAAATATAAAATTCTAACTGCTCTTGTACATTTACCTAGATCTTGAATGACATGCTCAACTCACATTTTCACAAAACTTAATTCCTCGCATTGCAGGTGTGAATCCGTGCTAACAAGATTTTTTAAATTGGAGGTGGTGTGTCGTCCCACGTGTGATTAAGTTAAAAATAGTAACCATCAAAGTTTACAAGGGATATCAAATTCCGAAAAATATCTACGTTGCCATCTATTCTTTCGTCAAATTAACACTTACAAAATATTAATTAATCATTTAAAAGATAAAAAATTAATATACCTTCAAAAAGGCTTATTAAACATAATATCTTTTAGAAAATGATTTTACATAACATGATTTGAGCAATAGCTCATATCATTATCTGATTTGAATTAAAGCACATATCACAAACGCTCATAGAAATAAACTTTAAAGCTTTATTTTATTGAAAGTCATATTCATGATGCATGACAACTAAAGATAACATCTAAAACCTATATGACGCGGCATTGCGGCATCTAACTACTAGATAAGCTAGGAATTCAATGAAATGCACATTTAGACCCTTTTCATGAAATTACGGCGATTCTGCTCGAGAATTTCAAAAGCCACCACGCAGACGCAAGACGAGGTGAAGCGTAGACTCCTTCTGGATGTTATAATCGGCGAGAGTTCGGCCATCCTCCAGCTGCTTACCAGCAAATATGAGCCTCTGCTGATCAGGAGGAATCCCTTCCTTGTCCTGAATCTTTGCTTTTACATTATCGATCGTATCGGAGCTCTCAACCTCCAGTGTGATCGTCTTGCCTGTCAACGTCTTCACAAATATCTGCATACCACCACGGAGCCGAAGGACCAGATGCAGGGTTGACTCCTTCTGAATGTTATAATCCGCCAGAGTCCTCCCATCTTCAAGTTGCTTACCTGCAAAGATCAACCTCTGCTGGTCGGGTGGAATCCCCTCCTTGTCTTGGATCTTGGCCTTAACATTGTCAATAGTGTCAGAATTCTCAACTTCGAGGGTAATTGTCTTGCCGGTCAGGGTCTTGACAAAGATCTGCATCCCACCTCTAAGACGGAGGACAAGGTGAAGAGTGGATTCCTTCTGGATGTTGTAATCGGCAAGAGTGCGCCCGTCTTCAAGTTGTTTTCCGGCAAAGATCAACCTCTGCTGGTCTGGTGGAATCCCCTCCTTGTCTTGAATCTTGGCCTTGACATTGTCAATTGTGTCAGAGCTCTCAACTTCCAGGGTAATTGTCTTGCCGGTGAGGGTCTTGACAAAGATCTGCATCCCACCTCTAAGACGGAGGACAAGGTGAAGAGTAGATTCTTTCTGGATGTTGTAGTCGGCGAGAGTGCGTCCATCCTCCAATTGCTTACCGGCAAAGATGAGACGCTGCTGGTCTGGTGGAATTCCCTCTTTGTCCTGAATCTTGGCCTTTACATTGTCAATGGTATCAGAGCTCTCTACCTCAAGGGTTATGGTCTTACCGGTCAAGGTCTTCACAAATATCTGCATCTTTAAATGAAATCAACACAATACACAACCTGCGTATTCACAGTGATTAATTAGAAACCCTGATTAACATTTAAAGGCGTAAATAAGCCCAAAACCTTCCGAATTTCGCAACCGAAACCATTTTTTACAGATCTAGAACAAATTAGAGCAAATTAAATCATTTTAGAGCAAAAGCAAAAGAACAAAATAAATCCTCCGGGGACACAAAGATGAGTCAACAGACAGGCCATAACCTGACAACGTCTACATGTCTAATGTCTAAAATCAGGAAGAAAAAGGAGGAGAGAACAGGGAAAAGATTCGAAATCAAGATAGCAGATGAGAAAAATAATCGACGAAAAAATAGAGAAATTTGATACCTGAAGCAAATCAAACGGAAGAGAGCAGAGCGATCGCGTTCGGAGAATCAGGCAATACTGTAAAACAGAATGAAGAAGAAGAGGGGTATAGCCATATTTAAATGGCAGCACCGGTAAGATGGTCCGTTCCTAAAGGGACACGTATAGTCGTTCCAAACCGTTGTTTATTGGTGGGTGAAACTGCGAGGAAAGTGGGGCCGTCTAGAAAGAGTTTTCTCCGATATTAAGTAAAGTCGAATATGGGCCGTGGGATGTTCCGTGTGGAAGAGTCGAGTATCTTCACGCACTTTACGTTACGTGTTTTATATTTCACGGCATATAATTATATATGATATTAAGAAATGCATTAGAAAGGAGGTGAAGATTTAAAAAATATGTTGTTAAATTAATATTCATTATTTAAAGCAAATTGCACGCAATCTCAACCATACTTTCTTTGCAATTTTCATTATATATATATATATATATATATATATAAATGCATTCAACTAAACAAACGTGTTTTTACACAACTTAGTTATCCATCGTCGACATAAACTCTTTAATAATTAAAATATAAGTCATAGTTATCAATATAGACCTTCCATGTCACAGTGACAATGGACATGTGATTCCTGGCAACCACCTTCCATGCCAGAGTCACAAAGGACATGTGATTCCTGGGAACTAAATATTATTTAATGCGCTTTTAGAGTTTTTAATATCTCTCCATCCCGTAGCCACATCTTATCTCTTTAACAAATACCCATATGACTTCCCATTCCATGGGCATATAACTTAGTGTATCGTGTATCCATCCATGCCATTACGCCGTCGAACCTATGCCTTCGTACGAATGAACCTGTGAAGTTGAATGCAGAGTTTGGGCAATCAATGAACCCACGCTGTCAATCTTATAACATATTTTTGTAGATTTACCATTTACTCACATTTACTCCGCTTCTACCCGGGTTCTACATTCCCTATCAAATTGAATGCGACATTTCATTCATTTCCTCTCCCTCGAAAATTCATTTGCTCTCGACTGTGGTTCCTCTTTGACTTTCACGCCCCCTCACCTCTCTCACTTTCGCGCCACACCCTGCAACAAGATTCACAGGTAAGTAAGGATTTACCTGTATTGTTGTATTTCAGTGTAAGTCGTTTAAAATAGGAAGACACATTACAATTCTTTAAGTTTTTTTAGGAAGTCTATTACAGGTCATTTTGGGCATCATCCCAAAAAACAGATCAGTATTCATTAGGGTTTATCATACTCTAAATTGGTTGCTACATGGCCTAAACAAGTCATCACATTGGTGGTTTTCCTTCATGAAAGTTTCACTGCTTTGATGTTAGTTGAAGTGCCCCATTGAGTCATCAATGCACCCCTAGACAGTTGTAACTTCTTTGTAGAGAATCTACTCCCATGCAAGGCTACGTTGCAAAGGATCTAGGCCCACTTTGAGTTGCGTTGGTCGACTGAGGGTGAATTTTTCATTGGATTTCGGGAATCTTCCCAACCTCTATTTACTTCTAGAAGCTGTTCGAGCTTTCACCTCATCTGATAGCCTCAAATTTGGAACCCATGAAGTCATTCAACTTCATATCCTCCTATTCCCATTAACAAGGAAACCTCTTCATCCATTTTTAGGAAAACCATTCAATGATTCATTTATGTCAAAATACCTTCATTTACTTATAAATAGAGCACTGAACATAGTGCACAAGAGAGCAAGAATTTGTGTTATGTAGAGTTATGCTGGTGAGATTGTAGCTCTTGGAGGTATTGTGCATGTACTGTGATGTTGTTGGATTGTTGATGTTGGATGTGATGAGGATGGGACTCAAGCTGGATGAGTGACAATGAATCGATCAACTGGTTGTACTCTTCCTTCTAATTCACAATAAAGACATTTGTTCCTTTCCTAATGCACATCTCAATGATGTTATATGTGTATTTATGAATTTAATTGATTCAATTTGTTTAATTTGAATAGATCGTATTGCCTTTATGTTGTTTTTTGTCTTATGTTGGCCATGGGAGGTATTAATCAAGCAAGTTAAGTTGGATTGAGATCGACGAAAGCAACGAAGGGAGGCGACGAAAAGAGAACAGATTACAAGTAGGTTTCTCTCCCTTTATCTATTCATTTTAAGGAAAAGGTCATATATCTTTCTTTCTGTTGTTATAAGTGAACCACCACACTTAGGGAAAGCATACTTATCTGTAGGTTTGTATTTCCGTAAAACAAATTGGCGACCATACTGGGGAGGACAGATCGTCCCTGGTGGTTTTGTCGTTGTCCATCAACATCTAGTAGAATTTACCTACTTATTGTCAGTCATTTGAATGTGTCTTAGTAGAAGTAGTGTGTTTGCATGCTTTTTTAGAGAGTCCTCTGGCACCAACGCACTGTTGGTCTTGACACGATGCTTTGCATAACATCACTGGCTTAGGAACAGTGCTCTGCAATGCACTATCTCCCTCTTAGGGGTGCGTTTCCCCTATGACCAACCAAAATCTATTTATTTTGTCTTTTTCCAATTCATGTCAATGCTTTCTTGTTGAAGTTTTGAGTGATTGATTTCCTCTAGAGACCAACATAACCCCCCCCCCCCCCCAAACATACCCAAAATTAATAATGACGGGTGTTAAAAAAAGCCAAGGTGCAGTTTAAAAAAAAAAACAAATCTGAGTTATTTCGGAGGGGGCGGGTTTTGACCACTTGACCCCCTCCCTCACAATGAGGATCATAAACATTCCCCCAACGATTTCCTTTGGGAAGTCTGCCAACACTTCAATATTTAAACCTTTCATCTTAGCAGTGTGCCCAGGCAAGTCAGGAGCAAATCGAGACAGTGGAACCAGGAGCACTGTGCAGGAGGGGGGAGGAACCATGATTTGACCCCTCTGGAAATGGCTCAGAACTTGTAGTTTCATTTTTTTCCAGTTAATGAAAGAGGGCCTCCTCATTATTTGAGCAGGGCCCAAAGACATAGTCCCTCCTGGACGAACTCCGATATCAATTATGTGTCTTCTTGCATGATTTTAATTTCTTCTCTCTTCTTATGTTTATGCCTTTAAAGTTTATCATTTAAGCTGCAATTTTTACATGTAATTCTCTAACATATCTCAAGAAAAATATTTTGGATCAAGTGGTATCATAGAAGGCGTTTGTAGATGTGAATTACATGCTTGTATGCTAACTAGAAATAGGCTACGAAGAGGCGAAGGTTCACTACAGTCTTTTGATCCCGAAGCAGGACATGCACATCAGAGAAGAAACATGGTTGACGATGTTCGAAGTGCCACGATCTCCACAGATCATATTTTTTTTTTGTAAGCTAGAATAAGTTCTATTAATTAGCAAAATATAGTACAGTGCATAGTTAGAGCTGAGGAATTTAGCATATTCCTGCTCGCATTTGTCTCCAAAATAGAAAAAAGAGGGGTTTCCCATGACAGGGAAACCAACCCATTAACAATATAGAGAAGTCTGAAATAGCTAGCCTTTCTAAAGTTCTATTGAAAACTAGAAAAACTAAATATATCAGATATGTCCAAAATATAATTATGGTGCATAAGCCATGACCTTCAAGCTTTGTTGGCATCTTTATTCTGGTCCACTTCAGGTCCTACTAGTTCTTCTTCTATCACTGGGCATCCATAGATGCATGCTATTCCTTCCTCTTCCTTAGTGAAGACGTTTAGAGCCTTAAGTGGCGCCTCTTTCTCGTTAGCCCTACTCCAAATTTTGTTAGCTGAAATATTCCAGAGGTTTGGAATGTACATTGAAGAGGATTTTATAGGCAGGCATTCAAGCTTCCGAGGAGGAGGTGACAGAGAGCGAGGGATGGTCGACTTGTGATACTTACGGTTGACTCTGGGCAGGCTATGCAAGGAGGGTTCAGAACTGGAGATGAGGGAGGCTTCCGCACCTAGGGCAGTAGGGGGTGAAGCTGCTAGCAGAGCATTGGAGGCGGAGGAGGGCTCATTATTACTGTCGAAATGCCTGCGCACTATGTCACAGTGCAATGAAGCCAAAAGAGCGCCTCTGACGTTGCCACGGCGGGGCTTCTGGCGTTAGCGAGGCGCCATGGAGTTACAAGTGAACCTGGAAGCGGGGTGGGGGCTGAGATGCAGAGGGTGGGAAGTGATAAGATGGAAAACCGAGATGGCAGGGGTAGAACGCTGATTACAGGCGCAACGTAAGAGGAAAATACTGGATGGAGGGAGTAGAGGAGGAATTAATAACTTGAACATCAAGAAGATAGGCGAGGCGATGGCAAGCGAAGGCATTAACTGCCTCAGGTGATGGCACGGAGGTCGAGATCTAGCTGTCGGACGACTATGGATTTCCTTGAGGGTGGCATTTAATTGCCACTTGGATTTGTAAGGAGATGGTAGATATTCATGGCGCCATCATTTCAGACATAGGAATGTCATAAGCTATCGTTAGAGAGTGAGCCTTACGCATGGCATGGACACTGGATGGCTCACTTGAGGTGTCACCCAGATCTGGGAATCCACACATCACATTAGAGAGTGAAAAATATCTCATTTTAAAGTATTTTTTATTATCTAAAATGGGTTTTTTACGGATTTTGATTTTGTTTCCTGGTTTGAGAGATATGAGCAATTGAAGTTACACCTGTCTGGAACATTGCGCCACTGCGCGTCCTCTGAGTTTGTGGAATCATTTTCTCACCCCAAGGGTCATTAAATTTCAATTGTCTTATATCACTGGAAAGATCTATTCAATACCTCAAATGGGTCTTTGATGGAATCTGATTTCATCACATATAACAGAAGTTATCAGCAAAGTTGCAAGAAGAGGTCAATTTCAACCAAGATCTGGATCAGTTGTATCAGAGCAGTCTACTCTTTCTCAATATTTATTTGCATGTCCCCAACGAGGTCCAGGTGTAAGGATTTAGGGCTCAATATGGTTGAACCTTTGCAAGATCAACCTCGCAAACCCTGACGAACTCCCATGGCGGAAGAAAAGAAAGACGAGAGAGCAGGAGATCCTATCAAATATTGCTTGAGGAGGCCCTCAAGAAACAAAGGAATGCGATGATGGGTAACTTTACCTAGATCTATCAACGACTTCCCACTGGTGGTGCATATACATCCAACATCCACTCTGGAGGTGCCACTCCTTTTAAGGTACAAGTCAACTTCGACATTCTTGTATTTGAAGGCCAGATAGATGGAGACGTCGTAGATATATGGTTGAATTTTTTGGAAGGGTATTTTTTGATCCATTATTTCTCTGATCGAGAAAATATTACTTTTGCACTCAAAGTGGCCCCCCATGTCAAAGACTAGTGGGAAATGTACTGTGAGAAAAAGGATGAGAGGGAACCCTCTCTGTTCTCGGCCGCACCCACTTGGAATTTGTTTCAAGATGGCATCGAGGAACAATATTACCCTGTGGGGAGCTATGAGGAAAAGTACATTCAATGGACCACACAACAACAACAAAGGGATCAAGATGTGCATGAGCTTACAAATTTGTTCCATACCCTGCACACAAAGTTGGGTATTAAATATTCAGAGAGACATTTGGTGCTCAAGTACCGTAGTTGTTTACACAGAAACATTCAGGAGGAAATGGATTTCCTCGACATTACCTCGCTTGGCGTGGCATATCGATATGCCGCCAAGATCGAACATAAATTTAAGCAGAAGAAGCAAGACTTCGGATCCATGAATCCAAAGCCAGGGAAAGGCACCCCCGAACCATAGAACAAGGGGTAAAGCCAAAGTGGGGTGACTCAGAACAACACCACAAATCAAAAGAATGACACAGGGAAGTGGGGTGAATTTCATAATAGCTCCACTCACAACACAAGCGAGTTTCAGACCAAATAGTTGCTAGTGGTCGAAATGAAGGCGTCTGAATCAGATGCATGTTCTGATTTTGAGTCAGAACTAGACAAAGGGAATGACAAAGGGAAGCTGATCATTGATGCGGATCCCAGTGCCACTGTTGCCTCCACCAAGTTGCAGAGGGAGGATCCCGAAGATCCAAAGGAGGGGGAGCATCTCTTCCTTTCGCAGATGTGGGTGAAGGGTTCTCCACTGCAATTCCTTGTCAATAATGGAAGCCAAAAGAACCTCATTTTAGTATAGATCATGAAGCGGCTTGGCCTACTGACCACAACACACCCGCAACCGTATACCATCAGGTGGCTTCACCAAGGAAGATATCTCCACTTTAGCCAGCAGTTCTGCCTTCTGTATAGCTTCAAGCCCTTCACATATGAGGTACTATGTGATGTTGCTCCTCTTGACATGTCTGATGTATTATTGGGCCAACCATACTTGTGGAAGAGACATGCTGTGCATGAATCTAGGCCTCATTATGTTATTATTACTTTGGGAAATAAGTTGTACGGGATGCTGGAGGTAGTACCGCCTCCCACTGTCTCTTTGATTACTCCAAAGTAATGCAGTAAGATTATTTCCCAAACTAGGAAATTCGTTTTCATTACAGTTCACCCACAGGGAAGAAGAATATTATGGCCACAACCTCCAAACAGGGCTTCCCTGCACGACATCAACAAATGGACGAAGTTGTGGAGAAATACAAGGACATTTTCACCTCACCCATAGAGGTTCCTCTACACTGTCAGGTCAAGCACTCCATTGATCTGACCCCAGGTATGTCACTGCCTAATGTTGCCATACCTCATGCGACCACACATACAGAATCCACATGTGTACTCTCTGACGTCCACGACATCTTAGAGAAATTTAATGCCAAGTACAAACAACGCCAGGATCAACATCGAGTGCCCCATAAGTTCCAGGTGGACGACATATTTTGGTTACATTTGTAGAAGGAGCGCCTCTCTGGACCCCATCGCAAGCTACGCTCACTTCAGAGCAGGCCAACTACTTCACTAGGGAAAGTGGTTCACCAGGGACCATGTTCAACATAAATTTCCCTACCTCATGGAGGCTCTGCACTTGCATGTGGAAGCTAATTTCTTCTCAGAGAGATAATCTGAAGGTGGATATTGGTGGCCACACACCTATTCCACTAGTTAGTTTCATCAGTTTTCTTATTTACTATTTTTAGCATTTTTTTTGGGTCATGAACTTCCAGAGCCGTTCTAAGGCCCTAAACGGCGTAGTACTCGGAAATATCCTTCCAACGAGGTATCATATGCACCAAATGGAGATAATATGACCAAGTTTTGACCCCAAGAAATTGGCTGCCCAACTAACTCCAACGGGGCCCATAAAATCTTGGTGTTACATCTCCTTGGGTTAGGGTTTTCTCTTATTGTTCGATAATAAAAAGGCGCTTGAGCCTCATTGTAACATAGTTCAGAGGCATGTAGCCACTACATCTCTTCTCCGTGATAAGCTACCATCGCCCTAGCTAGTTTATGTCCATTATTTCTGTAAGCATATTTCATTCATTTTATATTAATGAAATGAAGTTTTATTTCTACTACATATTTATGTTTATGTTTGTTTCTGCATTTTAATTTGTTCCTGCATAAATCTAGATTCAGGTTACGGTTCCATGAGGGTTTGAATCATATTTTAGTTTCAATGATTTCCAATAATTTTAAGTTTACTTATTACAAGTGCCACGATCTCCATAGATCATATTAGAGAGTTCAAAATGTCTCATTTGAAATTATTTTTTATTATCTCAAATGGGTTTTTTTATGGAATTTGATTTCGCTTCCTGGTTTGAGAGATATGAGAAATTGAAGCTACACCTGTTTGGAAAACTACGCCGCCGCGTGTCCTCTGACTTTGTGGAATCATTTTCTCACCCCATAGGTCATAAAATTTCAAGTGTCTTATATCATTGGAAAGATCTATTCAATACCTCAAATGGGCCTTTGACAAAATTCGATTTCATCACATATAGCATAAGTTATCAACAAAGTTGCAGCAAGAGGTCAATTTCAACCAAGATCTGGATCAGAAAAGGCCTTGCACATAATATAGTACTCAGTTGGGCTTGCTGGAAGAATAGGAGCAACAACCAACAAACTTATACAACTCACTCAAAATGTAGAAAATATCTTGACTAGAAGAACCAATCAAATGAAATGGATATATATCACAGTTTTTGAAATTCCTTGGCCTCAACATGTATGTAATTTTAAAATATAGGGTGGAAAAAATGAATAGATCTAACTAAACAGAAAATGCCCCTCAACGTCTTGCAAAATTTATTTCATGGAAAATATGTCCACCGCCTATCCGTAAATCTATGCTCCAATACCACTTTAGATCCATGCACCTGCAGTAATCCCTAGACATAACCCTTAAAAATATAGAATGGAACAAATATGCACGCAGTCCGATGGAAACAGATTAAATATGATTCCTTCCCCTTGTTTCCTTTATGAAATGTTAAAATATAGGGTGGCACAAAGAAATAGCTCCAGGAAACAAACGAACAAGAAATATCACTCAATGTTTCAAGGATTTATTTCTTTGTACTTCAAAATATGAATCCCAATCCTCCATCAAAAGGATCATAAACCTCTAGTTCATTCCCCTAGTTTACTTTTTCTGAAATGTTAAAATATAGGGTGGCACAAATAAATAACTCTCACGGAACAAAAAATACAACGCAGTGTCTCAGATGGATTTATTTCACCATCCTTGAAAGTGTGTTCATTGCCTATCCTCAAATATATGCTCCAATGAACTCAGGGGAATCCTGAAAATGGCATAAATATGTATGGTTTCTACTGGGAATCGATTAAATGGGTTTGTAACCATAAGACAATAGATATAATATTGCAAATCCCCCATATAATGATAATAAGTCCCTGCTCCATTCCACTAGCCCCACAAATATAAATTTAGGAATAGAAGAAACATTGTAAACGTCTTGATTTTGTATAAGTCCTTAAAATTTACACCAAATATTCTTCCATTCCATATATAATAACCTGCAAGTTCAATCCACGATTATTGCGCCGAGAGGCGCATCTACAACCCAATATGACCTCGATGTCAGGTGGGTCACGTCCTCATACAAAATGTCGGCTTAAGTTTTAAATTAAAAAAAAAAAAAATCGCATTGTGCTAGAACATATATCAATTTCTAATACAATTATGTATTATTTATATAATTTGAATGGATAGTAAATTATATACGTGAATTTGAATGGATCATAAATTTACCTTTAACAAAAAAAATTACCACATTGAATTTCCAAATTAAGTAAAATTTTAAACATCTTTACTTTTTACTAAAGTCAATACCATTTCCTAAATCAAAGGAAAAGAGTTAATTCAACACAAACAATCAAAATCCAAAATCTTTTAATATTTATTTTAATTAAATATTTGTAAAATGAATTTATGCTTACTCCAGAGCTATGGTAAATAAATAAAAATATATATAAACTAGATGTATGGTAAATAAATAAATATTCTTTTTATATTTATTCCATAAAACTTTTTATATTTAAAAAAACTTTAAAAAGAGGTTTTATTTAGATGAAGCCTATGGGACGAATACCATGGGACAAATTAATATTGATACCATGGGCCAAATACCATGGGTAAATAAATAAATATAAAAGAGGTATAAACAAGTATGAAAAATAAATAAATAAATATAAAATAGATATAAAGAGGTATGGTAAATAAATAAATATAAAAGAGGCATAAAGAGGTAAGGTAAATAAATAACAATATATCAAATACGATTATAAATAAAAATGTAATTATATAACAAGCCTATGGGCCAAATACCATAGTAAAGAAAAGGGGTATGGTAAATAAATAAAAATATAAATAAACTAGAGGTATGTTAAGTAAATAAAACCTCTTTTCATATTTACTCCATAATCTGCTTTATATTTACAAATATTTATGTTCATTAGTTTACATAACTAAGAAGAAATATAGAGAGAGAGTTATAAGAGAGAGATGGAGAGAGTGTGTGTATCTTTAGGGGTGAGATAAAGAGACAAAATAAGATGTATGGAAAGAAGGGGGAGAGAAGAAGTGAGGAGAGAGGGAGGGATATAGTAATGTAGTTGGAGAGAGAGGGGTGGAAAGAGAGAGAGAAAGAAAGGGATGGGGGAAGAGATAGGATTAGAGAGAGAGAGAGAGAGAGAGAGAGAGAGAGAGATATGGGGGAAGAGAGAGGATTGGAGGGAAAAGAGAGAGAGAGAGGTGGGAGAGAAAGGGAGAGAGAGGAAGGATGAGAGAGAGAGAGAGAGAGAGAGAGAGAGAGATCAGGGAAAAGAGAGGGATTTAGGGGAGAGAGAGAGAGGAAGGACGAGAGAGAGGAGGAGAGAGAGAGGAGGAGAGAGGGATCAATAAGAGAGATGGAGTTGGAGGGGGAGAGATGTAGGAAATAAGAAATATAGAGAGTGAGAAGTGGAGAGAGAGAAGGAATGACAAGGGAGAGACAAAGAGAGAGCATGTATGTTTGGGGCTGAGATAAAGAGACAAATAAGGAGAGATGGAGATAAGGGGGGAGAAGGAGATATAAGGAGAGATGGAGATAAGGGGGGAGAAGGAGATATAAGGAGAGAGGGAGGGATATAGTAACATAGTTGGTGGGTGAAGAGAGAGAGAGAGAGAGGGAGAGAGAGATTGGAGAGAAAGGGAAAGAGAGGAAGGAAGAGAGAGGATGTGAGAGAGTGGAGAGAGGGAGGGAAAGAGAGATGGACTTGGAGGGGGAGGGGGAGAGAGGTAAGAAGAAAGAAATAGAGAGAGAAAGGTGAAGAGAGAGAGAGTGAGTGAGTGATAAGGAAGATGGAGAGAGAGGGAGAGAGGGGGAAGATAGAGATATAGATGGAAGGTGAATAGAGGGAAGAAGAGAGAGATGGGGAGAGGAGGGGATTGACAAAGAGATTGATATATATGGATTGCGAGAGTGTGTGTGTTTAGGGGGGTGAGATAGAGAGACAAAAAAGAAGATATGGAGGGGGATATAGATATGGATGGAGGGTGGAGAGAGGGAAGAATATTTCTCACACTAGATGGATTGATATAAGTGGAGATGGTGATTTATAATCCTATTTGATTATTTGCACTATATGCATCGATTTTAATGTAGATATTTATTTCTAATGATATTTGATTACTTGCACTAGATGCATTGATTTCAGTGTAGGTGGTGATTTCTAATACAATTTGATTTCTTGCACTGAATTTGTTGATTTCAATTTAGATGTCGATTTATAATTATATTTGATTACTTGCACTAGATGAATTGGTTTCAATGTAGATGATTTCTAATCCTATTTGATTGTTTGCACTAAATGCATTGATTTCAGTGTAGATGAAGATTTCTAATCCTATTTGATTTATTTGAGTAAATGCATTGATTTCAATGTAGATGTTGGTTTCTAGAGAGAGAAAGAGAGTGATAAGGAAGATGGAGAGAGAGGGAGAGAGGACAAAAGGAGGAAAGAGAGATATTAATGGGGGAGAGGGAGAGAAGGGGAAGATATATATATAGATGGAAGGTGAAGAGAGGGAAGAAGAGAGAGATGGGGAGAGGGGGTGATTGAAAAAGAGATTGATATATATGGAGTACGAGAGCATGTGTGTTTAGGGGGGTGAGATAGAGAGACAAAAAATAATAGATGGAGGGGGATATAGATATGGATGGAGGGTGGAGAGAGGGAGGAATATTTCTCGCACTAGATGGATTGATATAAATGGAGATGGTGATTTCTAATCCTATTTGATTATTTGCACTAGATGCATCGATTTTAGTGTAGATATTTATTTCTAATGATATTTGATTACTTGCACTAGATGCATTGATTTCATTGTAGGTGGTGATTTCTAATACAATTTGATTGCTTGCACTGAATGTGTTGATTTCAATTTAGATGTTGATTTATAATTATATTTGATTACTTGCACTAGATGACTGAATTTCAATGTAGATGATTTCTAATCCTATTTGATTGTTTGCACTAAATGCATTGATTTCAGTGTAGATGGTGATTTCTAATCCTATTTTATTTCTTTGAGTAAATGCATTGATTTCAGTGTAGATGTTGGTTCCTAGAGAGAGAGAGTGAGTGATAAGGAAGATGGAGAGAGAGAGAGAGAGAGAGGACAAAAGGAGGAAAGAGAGATATTAGTGGGGGAGAGGGAGAGAAGGGGAAGAGAGGGAAGAAGAGAGAGATGGGGAGAGAGGGTGATCGACAAAGAGAATGATATATATGGAGTGAGAGAGCGTATGTGTTTAGGGGGGTGAGATAGAGACAAAAAAAAGAGATGAATGGGGATATAGATATGGATGGAGGGTGGAGAGAGGGAAGAATATTTGTTGCACTAGATGGATTGATTTAAGTGGAGATGGTGATTTATAATCCTATTTGATTATTTGCACTAGATGCATCGATTTTAGTGTAGATATTTATTTCTAATGATATATGATTACTTGCACTATATGCATTGATTTTAGTGTAGGTGATGATTCCTAATACTATTTGATTGCTTGCACTGGATGTACTGATTTCAATTTAGACGTCGATTTATAATTATATTTGATTGCTTGCACTAGAAGCATTGATTTCAATGTAGATTATTCCTAATACTATTTGATTTTTTGCACTAAATGCATTGATTTCAGTGTAGATGGCGATTTCTAATCCTATTTGATTGCTTTGAGTAAATGCATTGATTTCAGTGTAGATGTTGGTTTCTAATCTTATTTGATTGATTGCATTAGGTGCATTGATTTCAATGTAGAAGTTATTTTCTAATCTTATTTGATTGCTTGCATTAAATGGATTGATTTCAATGTATATGTTGATTTATGATTTGATGTAATTGGATATATGACAATACATTAATATTAAAGTGATTGGATTAACAATATGCATTGATTTTAGTGTAAGCACAAAAAGTTATTAACAATGTAGATTGATTTTTGTGTTATAGTAATTTAAGCTATTAATATTGGAGAGCAAGAGAGACAAGGCATCATGTTTACTACAACAGATCGAGCTAAAGATTTAAATGGTTTACGATTTAAATTTTCTTTTTGATATAATCGATATGAAAAGATAACAAAACTAACAAGGGAGGAAATAAGAATAGTAGAAGAAAATAGTTTGAGATTGATTGTAACATGAGTACGTTCTTATTATTCACATTTTCTATCTTTCAACACTATTATTTTCACTTTGCATTTAAAAAAAAATATTTCATCATTTTTCATCATTATAGTTATTAACAATAATTATCATCTCAACGAACTTAGGTAACTAAGAAAATTTAAAATTAAAATGACCAAGTTAATCTCAGAAATATTTAGCATATTTAAAATGATTATATTAATATTTGATATATTTACATATTACTGATAAAATTAAGCATATCTTTGATAGATTTTCCTTGGCAACACACGACTGAAACCAACCTAGATCCATCTTACATCTCAAAAATATACAAAAATTTTAATAATCTGAAAAATGTAACGTTGATGCCTCTGACTGGAACCAGCCTAGATCCATCTAACTTTGGATCTATCATGCGCCGAGAGGGATCAAATCTCTCGAGGTGCAAACCTTTCCTCAAGTTTTGCACTCAAAAAATAGGTTTGCACCTCGAGAGATTTGATCCCTCTCGGCGCATGATAGATCCAGAGTTAGATGGATCTAGGCTGGTTACATAAAAATCCATTGCATACACCATCTTTGGTGAAACAGGTAGCTTGAGTGGATTTTAGTTTTGATTTTGTGTTGGCAAAGCTCAGATCCAAAGCATAATTCCTTGCTTATTAAGCTAAACACAACACACCCACGTCCCCACATCGATACCAATTTCACTGTAAAACCCCGACAAATCCAATTCATGTACACGTCTTCAAAATTAAAATTGTCTTAAATTTTCCAATAGCTAAAAACCACTGTAGGTAAACATCCGCCTTCCTTATTTATCATTTAACACCATAACTTTATGATTTATTAAATAATTATCAATTTCTTTTTATATTACTCTAAGTGTTAAGTCAAAAGAATTTAATTATAATTGACAAAGTAACTATATATATATATATATATGTTTTCATTCAAAAACATTGTTGTTCTATTTATATTTTGTTTCAAAAATATTGTTGTTTTATAATTAGAACAATTAAATTTATTTTTACATCAAACTTTTTTTCACCAAATTAGAATTTTTATATTCCTTTCCATCTCAATAATTTTTTAATAAGTAATGATTTTATTTTTATTTAACGAAGTCAATTATTTTTGACACTGTATCATAGTTCTAATTGCAATTGCAATTGCAAGATTATTTTTGTAATTCTTATTATGTGTAAAAAAAAAATGATTATGTATGTATAGGGAATTGAGAAAAAGGACGAAGATAAAAATGAATGGAAAGTCATTGTCAAAGGCACCAACACTTATTTTCTTGTTTAATTGGTGATTGTGCTGGTGTATTCACTCGATCGAAATTAAGTGGCCTTAATCACCATCACATAATGATACACAATCTCCTTCCTATTCCTCCAAGTCAAAGAGGGAGACAAAGAGATTACAATGCTAGACGTGGGGTCAATTCGCCAAGGAAGCTTAGAAAGCAGAATGAAAAGATCCAATATGATGTAGATGCAAGGTTATGTCATGCACATAAATAAGCATATAAAATATTTTTTTATGAAGAAATTATTTCTCTTGTAAGTATTCATTGACATGGTTATGTGTGTATTATTATAATAACATGAATATATGATTACATGTTAAATTCATTGAATTGTTTTTATGCAGTCTTTTTCTACAATTGATGAGCGTGATGATGCCTCAAAACTCAAAATTAAAGAGAAAATTGATCGTTGGGACCAAAGTCTACCTCGTAGATGTATGGACATGACTAAGCACATAGAAATGGATTTGCAACAACAATAAAGAGAAGGAATTTTTAATGATGTAAGGGCAGAAGAGGTAGATGGACATAACCCTAACTTAAATTATGGATATAATAGATTTAACAATGAGTACTCACATAAGTCTAATTTATTCTTGCATAGATTTTCAAGGAATTTTCACATTAAATGACATGTTTATTTTTAGTATCAATTTATACTAATTCCCCATTTTTAATGATATTCTTAGCATAATGAACATAATTCCATAGAGAGATCTTCATATTATTTTCTCACTGATTTTTGATCGAGTAACTCAGAAACCCAACATGCATCAAGGTGTGAACCATTGCGACGTTCACCTAGATTTCAACAAGTTTTGGAAGAAGTGAGTTTTGTTTCCATACAAACTATTTCACATCAACATTAGCATATATATTACTATATTTTACTAGGATGACATGTGAGAAAACATATATTTTATTATTTAGATTTCTTTTGTTATTTATTATTATATTTTACTATGATGATAATAAATAAAATGGATGCATGTATTCTTTTTGGAACCATTACAATCATTTGAAACCCCAAAACATGATCATGGTCTTCAAAAGAAAGTAAGTGAGACAGATCAAGTATATATTTAAATAATTCTTTACAATTGTTAATTAGATTTTACATTTAATCTGGTTTGAGATTCATATATATATATATATATTGTGTCTAGAATAAAGAATATGCATCTCCTCAAAGCCATCCACATATAATAGATAGCGAGCAAGTGATGCATCCAAAGCCACATTTTTGGCAACCATTGCGATGTTCACCTCGTCTTCAAGGGAATTTAGGAGATGTAAGTTGTATACCCTATACCATAGCTCATAATACATTGACATATAATTTATTATACATTATAATTGAATAATTTTTCAATGCATTGTGTCTTCTTCCATTTTTCATGGTGCCCATCGATTCATTATTTCCATACTATTTTGCATTTGTTTTAACCCATTTTTTATTATGTTGATATCAATTTGCATGTTATTGATTATGTTTTAAATTTTTTAGAAAGAAAAAAGGGAAAATGATCTTGGGATGGTGAAAAGAACGAAAACCACACCAAAAGACTTGAAAGCACGTGGGTTCAAGTCTCGAAAACAATACATAGAGCATATATGCTCAAGTAGTATTTCTCTTACTAAACCCACTAGGCTTACCACGATGAGAACTAAAACAACTCACCATGTTTAGGTAACTTGAGCATGTTTAGGGCATTAATTAGTGTTTTGTATAGAAAGAAGTATCTCCTTTTGTAATGAATATTATATTTTTGAATGATAGACTAAACTTTCTCTCGATATAGAATGGTGTATTTGAGGTGTTTTTCACATTTGAAATTGTATGTGCACTTTGTCTTATATGAATTATACACTTTAAACGAGTTGCATATCAAAAATACTTGTGATATATTCTTTGGATTTTTTCTTAAGTTCAAGACTTAAATTTACATGATTATAATAAGTAAATGACGTAACTGGCCATGATTCTTTCTATGATTACACACTTGTTAGTAGCTTGATGATGTCCATCATGCACTACTCTCACAAGATAGTGAGAAGTAGTCAAGAGATACACTTAGATAGTGAGAATTTTTGTATTTTAAACTTTAGTTGTTAAGTCCCTATATTAATAGTGTAGTCCCTTATTATGTTAGTGTAGCCCCCCTTATTGTTATTGTTGTACCCCTGTAACCCCCATATTGTTATTATTGTGACCTTACATTATTATTGTTAGGTCGGCTACGATGACATTGTGGCCTCATGGACTCCTATATATAGAAAGGAGGTTTTGTCATTTTTATCATCCAAGAATTGTTCATTCATGTAATGTATTGGAGGTTTCCCCCTTGAAGTGGATTATTTCTAAGGTGTTGATATCTCTTTTCTTCTATTTTTGGTGCTAGTTTCACAACATTTGGTATCAGAACTTTAGATTCTAGGGTTTCGCTGCTCCAAACAGGTCATCGTGGAATTTTCGCTATAACATTTTTTCTACGAAGGTTCAGAAGCTGAAATTTTTAGAGCGTGAAGCTGAAATATTGAGGAACATCGTCGCAAAATTTCAGAGCTTGGTTCAAAATATTTCTGGAGATATGATATGTGGAATTTAGGTCTTTTTCAGGCTCCCGAATTTCATCTCAAAGAGGTGATCATGGAAAAATATTCATAACTCTCTCTCTGAGCATCAGATTGGAATTCTGTAAAATGTTGCTGCAAGTACACGGACTTTAGTTTCCTCTCTATCAATTTTAGAGCCGAAGGAGGAAACAATGACATGTGGCAAATCATACAAGTTCGCTCTACTGAACTAGTCCATAATTAACACTGTTACCGATGAAATAGGTAACTGCATTGGTACCTACTTTTTGATGTAGCAAGAAAAACACCCGATTTCGAAAAGTGGTGATGCAGAACAAATTTTTTTTTTCTAGCATGTTTTTGGAACTTTAATTATTATTATTCTTATTATTTAAATATGTGATGTTTTTTATGTTGATTTTGAATAGTGGTGGTGTATCATCACCAACGTTTTTTTAGAGGATTGATTTTGACACTATACATTTTCTAATGTCTTCTTCTTCCGTGAGATGTTTATTTTTAAGTGCGTTTATGTACTTGTGTTTTAAAAAGAATTTTATTTTTTAATTTTTTAATTTTTTAAATAAAAATTGGTAATGATATCTTCACTTTTTCACATAGATAAAAAATGAAAAAGGGGTCAATATTATAAAGTTTATATTTTCTACAAGTTTATGTATTGCTAGTTAATTTTTCAATGCACATCAAATAATTGTCACTAAAAAACCAATATTTTGAAAGATATGACAAAAAATACAATTTTTCAATACAAATAAAATGCAAAAAATACACTTTTAGAGACTTTTTGTTAAAAAAACATGTTAAATAAACTAATTTTTGTGAAAAACTTAACAAAAAAGCTTAAGAAATAGCATTTTTATTGAATTTTGTGTAAAAAAATAATAGTAATCACATGCTTTTTTGCAAAAAATAAGGATTCCTCTCATAAAATATCAAAGCCTATTCATTACAATTAAAACTGATTAATAGATCTCAAAAATGAGCTTTGTTTGCAAGCATAACTTAAAGATCCTCAACAATATCAACTAATACATGTACAACATCATCTAGAACATCATTGATGGCTTCTTCTGCAACATTTTCTACTTCATTTTGGTCATTGTCATCTTCTAATGGATCTTTCATGTCTGCAAATCTTCCAAAGTGTCCATTTCCAATCATTCCATATAATGGTGGTTGAGGTTCCTTTGCTTTTTTTACCACACGTGATTCATTAAAATCCCCTTTCCTCAAACCAACTTCTTGCTTCGCATCTGGAAGGAATTCAAGAGCGTGAATTCTTTGTTGAATAAATTTGCATTGCACTGGGTCTTTCTCAATGGCAATGCAATTTCTTCCTTTTAGCAGGCAACATGCTAGTGTTGTACCTAATCATTAAGTACAAAAGAAATAAGTAAAAAAATTAGTATAAAGACATAAAAAATAAAAAATAAAATATTTAAATTTAAATTTGTATAATAAACTTACCTGAACCTGAAAATAGATCCAAAACCCAATCTCCTTCATTTGACAGTGTTGCCCAGCCTGCCTGTGGCCCCCGGCTAGGCAGAGGGAAATTCCGAGAATCGCCCTCCTCCCAGCCGGGGGTCGGAGGTAGGCTGGGCATCCCTCGACGATGCCACCCAGCTAGCCTTCGCCCAGCTGGGGGCGATTCTCGGAATTACCCTCCGCCCAGTCGAGGGTGATTCTCGGAATCGCCCTCCGCCCAGCCGGGAGTGATTCTCGAAATCACCCTCTGCCTAGATGGGGCTAGAGGCTAGCCAGGTGACACTGTTGAGGGTTGCCCAGCCTGCCTCCGGCCCCCGGATAGGTGGAGGGCGATTCCGAGAATCGCCCTCCACCCAACCGCGGGTCAGAGGCAGGCTGGGCAACCCTCGACGATGCCACCTGGCGTGCCTCCGGCCCTTGGTTGGGTAGGGGGCGATTCCGAGAATCACCCTCGGTTGGGTGGAGGGTGATTTCGAGAATCACCCCCCACTAGGCGGAGGGAAATTCTGAGAATCACCCCCAGCTGGGTGGAGGTCGATTCAAAGAATCACCCCCAGCTGGGCGGAGGGTGATTCTGAGAATCACCATCCGCCCAGTCGGGGGAAATTCTTGGATTCACCCTCCGCCCAACCGGGGGCTATAGACAGGCCGGGCAGCGTAGGGTGATTCCGAGAATCGCCCCCGGCTGGGCAGAGGGTGATTTCGAGAATCACCCCCGGCTGGGCAGAGGTCGATTTCGAGAATCACCCCCAGCTGGGCAGAGGTTGATTCCGAGAATCACCCCTGGCTGGGCGGAGGGCGACTTCGAGAATAACCCGTGGCTGGGCGGAGTGCGATTATGAGAATCACCCCTGTTTGGGCGGAGGGCGATTCTGATAATCACCCCCGGCTAGGCGGAGGGCGATTCTGAGAATCACCCTCGGCTAGGCAAAGGGTGATTTTGAGAATCACCCCTGGCTGGGAGGAGGGCGATTTCGAGAATCGCCCTCGGCTGGGCCGAGGGTGATTTCGAGAATCACCCCCTAATGGGCGAAGGTCGATTCTGAGAATCAACCCTGGCTGGGCGGAGGGTGATTCTGAGAATCACCCCCTGCTAGGCGGAGGGCGATTCCAAGAATCACCCCCGATTGGGTGGAGGGAAATTTCGAAAATCACCTTGGCTGGGTGGAGGGAAATTCTGAGAATCACCCTCGGTTGGGCAGAGGGTGATTTCGAGAATCACCCCTGGCTGGACGAAGGGCGATTCCGAGAATCACCCCCGGCTGGGCGGAGGTCGATTTCGAGAATCACCCTCAGCTGGGCGGAGGGTGATTCTGAGAATTGCCCCTGGCTAGGCGGAGGTCGATTCTGAGAATCACCCCCGGATGGGCAGAGGGAGATTCTGAGAATCACCCCTGACTAGGCGGAGAGGGCGATTTCGAGAATAACCCTCGACTGGGCAGAGGGCGATTTCGAGAATCACCCTCAGCTGGGTAGAGGGCGATTCCAAGAATCACCTCGGGCTGGGCGGAGGGCGATCGCTTGGCAGAGGGCGATTTCGAGAATCATCCCAGGTTGGGCGGAGGGCGATTCCTAGAATCACCCTGGGCTGGGCGGAGGGCGATTTCGAGAATCACCCCCTGGGCCGCGCAGGTCGATTCCAAGAATCACTCCTGGGCCGGGGCGAGGTCGATTATGAGAATCACCCCCCGATCGAAGTGAGGGCGACTCCGAGAATCACCCCCGGGCCGGGCCGCGCAGGGCGATTTCAAGAATCACCCCCGACCGGGGCGAAGGGCGATTTCAGCGTCGGGTCAATCGGGCGAAGGGCGACCCGACCCGCACTCCCGATTGTGCGCAGGGCGATTCTCGGAATCGCCCCCGCCGGGCGGGGAAATTCCGAGAATCACCCCCTCGCCGCGCAGGTCGATTCCGAGAATCGCCCCCATATTGCGTAGAGGGCGATTCCGAGAATCACCCCTAGTTGGGCTGAGGGCTTTCATTCCGAGAATCACCCCCGCTGTGCAGAGGGTGATTCCGAGAATCACCCTCGGCCGGGCAGAGCGACCCGAGAATCACCCCGGCCGCGCAGGGCGCACCCGAGAATTACCCCTAGCTAGGAGGAGGGTGATTACGAGAATCACCCTTGGCTGGACAGAGGGCGATTCCGAGAATCACCCCCGGCTGGGCATAGGGTGATTCCGAGAATCACCCCTAGCTGGGTGGAGGGTGATTCCAAGAATCACTCCTGGCTGGGCAGAGGGTGATTCCGAGAATCACCCCTAGCTGGGTGGAGGGTGATTCCAAGAATCACTCCTGGCTGGGCAGAGGGTGATTCCGAGAGTCACCCCCAATTGGGCGGAGGGCGATTTTGAGAATCAACCCTGGCTGGGTGGAGGGAGATTCCGAGAATCACCCCTGGTTGGGCGGAGGTCGATTCCGAGAATCAACCCTAACTGGATAGAGGGCGATTCCGAGAATCACCCCCGGCTGGGCGGAGGGCGATTTTGAGAATCACCCTCGGTTGGGGTGATTCTCGGAATCGCCCTCTGCCCAGCCAGGGTTTGGAGGTAGGCTGAGCGGCGTCGTCGAGGGCTACCCAGCCTACCTTCGACCCGCGGCTAGGAAGCCCTCGATGGTGCCGCCTGGCCGGGCGGAGGGTGATTCTCGGAATCACCCTCCGCCCAGCCAGGGGCCGAAGGCTAGCCGGGTGGCACCATCGAGGGTTTCCCAACCTGCCTCTGCCCAACGCTGGCCAGAGGTAGGCTGGAAAACCCTCGACAGCGCCGCCTGGCCTGCCTCCGGCCTCCAGCTGGGCGGAAGGCGATTCCGAGAATCACCCTTGGCTGGGTAGAGGGCGATTCCGAGAATCACCCTCGACTGGGTGGGGGATGATTCTGAGAATCACCCCCGGCTGGGCGGAGGACGATTCCGAGAATCACCCTCAGTTGGGCGGAGGGCGATTCCGAGAGTCATCCTCGCCCCCGCCCTCGGGTGACTTCGAATCACCCTCCGACGCGGCCTCGGGCCAGAGGTTGGCCCGGCGCGCCGCGAGGTCGCTCACCTCGCTCCGCCCGCGCGCTCTTGTGGCAAATTAATTTTTATTTTATTTTATTTTTTTCAAACACAAACTATTTAAAAAATTTAATTTTTTTTAAACAAAAACTATTATAATAGAAAAAAAATGTATTGTTTAATATAAAAAAAAACTATTCAATTAAAATTTTAAAATATAAAAAAAAAATACAAACAAATTAAAAAACATGTTTTAAAAAATAAAAAAAACAAATACAAAAAAAATAAAAATAAAAATAAAAATTATTTTTTAATTTTAATTTTAATTTTAAAAATTAAAACAGTTATTATTTAAAATATAAAAAAACAATATTTATTTTTTTTAAATATGTTTTAAAATATAAACAAACATATAAAAGAAGATTTTAATTTTAATTTTTTATTTTCTTAAAACTAAAACAATTATAATTTAAAATATAGAAAAACAATAAAAAAAATTAAAAAATATGTTTTTATATATAAACAAACAAATATATGAATAATAATTTTTTCATTTACTTGTTCATTTTTAAAAAATTTTTAAGTCATATAATTTCTCCATAATTTCATGGTTCAAGTATCTTGAAAACTTAAGATTTAAAAACTTGAGATTTACAACTTGTCATTAAGGTTTTTATGCACCACGAAATTTTATCTTTAATGTTATGGTTGAAAATAATTACAATTTTAGGGTTGTTTAGAGTCAAGATATTTTATGTTTAACAACATGGATAAAAATTGTTCGAAATGATAAGCCCTTCATACATGATTTTGTTTATATTTAACATCATCTATCAAAAAATTTAGAATTTTACGATTTTTCAATATCCTAATATGTTGTCTTTAATTCCATCGTTACAATGTGTCAAAAGTGTGACACAATGGTTTTTTTTTTGTTATTCCAGCATCAAATCGTTTTGTCTTGAGGGTGTTTTTTCAATCATTTTTTCAAGAAACAATTTCGTTTTTAGCATAATTTTATAAAAAGGTGAAATTTGACCTTGAGAAAAAAACAAATGTGTTCTGGAATACACACTTTTTGTTTTTGGGGCAATTTTTCATGTTTTTTAGTCTTTTTGGGCTAGAGTTCCTGTTTTGAGGTAATAGTTCTCGTTTCATCGGTCACATTGTTAATTAGGTCATCGTAGGAGATTGGACACAAATTTGTCTTCAAGAATCTAAATCAGGTCAGACCTACGGCATTCGAAAGAGAATTCAGAGGGCTACCTCAGTACCAAATTTTAGATATTGAAGTTCTGAAATCACAGAGATAATTCAGTTTCAATATCGAGCTCCTCAAAAGCAAGAAAAAGGTGTGTATTTTTTTTCGAATTGCATAAGTATTGTGTGAAAAAAAAAAAATATCAGTTTGAAGTGATTCCAAGGGCCTATTGAGCATATATTTCAATATTGGGATTCTGAAATGCCTCTTAAAAATAATTCAACACCCATTAAGCCCTTAGATTACTCTACTATGACTCATGAAGATGAAGAATTGCAACATGATCTATCAAAATTACAAGAGCAAGTGCACCAAATTTCGTTCTCGCAAAGAGCAACAAAAAACGAAATGGAAGTTTTGAAGAAAGGCATGGAAATGAAGATGGATGGTTTGAAGAATAATATAGATGATAAATTAGTGGAAGATCACATCGAGCATCAACAAAAAGTTCTCCAACTCTCAAAATCTAACCTAACTTTGGTGCAGAATCTAATGAAACAACAAGAAGATCAACATCACATCGAAAGAAGTTCTGAAGTAGTCACAGAAACAAGAACTCAAAAAGTACGATTAATTTCAGAGTATCTCAACAAGTGGAAGAAATTTCTTGTAGAAGATTCCAAATGGGAGGATGTGAATTTTATACAGAAGAATCAAGAAATAATCAAGCGTTGAGGACAACACTTGTTTAAAGGAGAGGGGCATGTTAATTCCCTATATTAATAGTGTAGTCCCTTATTACGTTAGTATAGCCCCCCTTATTGTTATTGTTGTACCCCTGTAACCCCCATATTGTTATTATTGTGCCCTTACATTATTATTTTTAGGTCGGCTAGGATTACACTGTGGCCCCACTAGGATTGCATTGTGGCCCCATGGACTCCTATATATAGAAAGGAGGTTTTGTCATTTGTATCATCCAAGAATTTTTCATTCATGTAATGTATTGGAGGTTGTCCCCTTGAAGTGGCTTATTTCTAAGGTGTTGATATCTCTTTTCTTCTCTTTTTGGAGCTGGTTTCACAACATTAGTTCTTCTAATAAGAATCATTTATCAAATTTCTTCTGAGAAACCAGAAACTAAAAAAGAAAAAAAAACTAGACTCACTTTTATATTACTACGAATACCAATAATTATAAAATTTCTACCACAAACATTGAAAGGCATATGCCTTTTGTTCTTTGCAATTAAAAAACCTTTTGGAGCTAAGAAAAAGCTTAGGGCACTAAAAAATGTTTAACACTCTTTTAAAACACTCATATTCCTACTTTTAGTTTATACAATGTTGTGTTATTGAGTTACCTTGAAATCAATTCATATTATTTAAATTAGTTTCCAATTCAATTATACATTTCAAAACTATTGATTAGTTAAATTACTCAGACATGTGCCTTTAGTGCTTTGTAATTAAAAAAATATTTTGGAGCTAAGAAAAACCTAAGTGCAGTGAAAAATGTTTCAACACTCATTTCAAACACCCATAAATTCCTTGAGAACATAAATACAATTAATAGTATCTATTCTTGAAAAAAAAATAACAAATCATAACAACAAAATTATTTTATTTAATATTTTTGCTTTAACATAATGATAAACATTTTTTAAACACTCACAATATTTAAATCTTGATATTTGTAATATATCAAAATGACAAGAGATTTTTTATTAAAATTATCATTACTTTTTTTTTTTTTTAAATATAAATAACTTTGACACATACATTATTCATAAATAATTTTTAAATAATATAAAAATCTATTTTATTTATATTAAAATATAAATAAAATTATGATAAAGTTTTTCAATTAATATGAAAATTTATTATAATAAAACTATATATGGACATTAAAATACCTATTTATAGAATGTGTTATCATTTTATTATTTATATTATTAGATGGAGAATAACTCAAATTGCATTAAAAAAATATCTAGATAGTAATATTATACTTGTAGTGTGTAACAATTTATTTAAATTTACTAAATAAACATTTCTGGTTAAGAGGTTGACTGCAACGAATCTTTAATCTACTTAATTGGGATAGGGATTGTATTTTAATTGGACAATGATTGAGCTTTGACCTCATCATTCTCATTAACCATTTTTTTTTGTTTCCAATAAAATATATCGACCCCACGTTAGATTATTCCTCTAGATACATAAAACAAATAAATTTAGAAATATCTCCCATTCGTATTTTTGTTATCATCTATGTCATGAAAAGAGGGTGATAATATTATAAGAGGTGCTCATTCTTATATTTTGTTGTCCTCCAAGTAACATGTTGCATAATATTCTAGTTTTAGGTAAACCATAAAGTTCCACATTTCTCTTTCTACACACATGTTGAAGAGAAATATGGTTGAAAAACACTCTCAAACCTTTGGAATATTCCAAGTCATAATTTAGAAATACCTTGTGACATATTTGTTCATTTTTTATCCATTTTATAACAACGTGAGAACCACCAAACAAGTGTAACCCATTAATTCCTTTTTCCTTTGGGGGAAACAATACTAGTGTGTAATGAATTCTTCATAATTAGTTCATGTCTCCCCAATCCTACCTTAAATTTATTAGAAGGATTATTTTCAAAGAATTTACTTCCACATCCTTCACATACAACAAGATCCCCTTTTGATACCCCATTTCAAAAAAAAAAACATAGGGAAAACTCTTATCAATTTATTCTTTAACCATTACTCCTACTAAGTTTTCTTATTTACCCTATGGGAAATGCCTCAATATGATAAGCTCATTGGTTTCATACATTATTGTTGAAATGTTTTTTTAAGTCTCTAACATTATTTATGTTTATTATAATAAATTGATATACATAATGAGTGTCTTTCGAATTAATCACATAAGTGGAATAGGTTCATGGATGACACTTGTGTCATCAGGCCCCATGGTCGGGAGAAATTAGATCTATTCCTTAGACACTTGAACTCGCTTTTTGACTCCATAAAATTCATGATGGAAGTAGAAGTTGATGGTTGTCTCCCTTCCTCGACATCCTTCTCTCAAGGAATGCAGAAGGTTCCATCTCTCACCGGGTTTTTTCGCAAAAAAACCCACACGAAATAGTACCTCCATGCTAGTTCACATCATTTTCCGGCTCAGAAATTTGGTGTCCTGTGCACTCTTGCGACTCGTTCTCTTAGAATCTCTGATGACAGGTCCTTGGAATCATATAAGTCCCATCTTCTTGACGTTTTTGAAAATAATGGTTATAGTAGATCTCAAGGTCTTAAAACCTTTCGAAAGGGTTATAAAGGATTGAATGGGAGATCTAAAATTGTGGATCCCATATCTAAGGTCCATCTCCCATTTATCCAATGGAAAACAGACAAAATTTCCCATGTCCTTAGAAGAAATAATGTCTCTGCCTCTTTCAAGCCTCTCTACACTATTAGAAATTATCTTGGGTCTGTTAAGGACCCTATCGACCCTAAGGACATGAAAGGGGTTTATATGATTCCTTGTTCATGTGGAGCTCCTTATATTGGAGAAATAGGTCGATCCATTAGGCAGAGAATTCGGTAGCATGCTGCAGATATTAAGCACAATCAGTCTCGTACCTCAGCTCTTGCTGAGCATGTGGAAAGATCCTGTCACCATGTTTGTATTGAAAATTCCAAAGCCGTTGCCAAAGTAGATCACTTCCACCATAGGAAATTAAGGGAGGCGATCGAAATTGAACGACATGCCAAGAATCTCAACCAGGATGATGGTTGGAAATTAAGTAAGAGCTGGATTCCAGCTCTTGCTAGGTAATTTTGCTTATTCGGTTTAAAATTTATTTATATATATTCAATTTTCTAATTATTTAATTATTTTTAATTAATTTTTTTATTAATTTATTTCATTTCCCTTTATGTTATTTATTATTCTCCTCTTTTTGTCTTTATTATAATAATTTACCCCTCTCTATTTCTTTATATATTACCCCTTTTTAATTTATCCTTCTCTCCTAGGTAATTATGTTTATTTTTTATATTTATTCCTTTTATTTTATTTTATATATATTCAATTTCTAACTAATTAAGTAAATAAATTATTATTATTATTACTATTTAATGTAATTAATCTATTAACTAATTGAATCCTATTTACTTTACTTTATTCTATTTATTCTCCCCATTTTTTTTTATTAATTCCTAACCCTCCATATATCTTTATATATTAACTCATTTAAAAAAAAATTATTAATTAATTTATCATTAAAATTTTAATTCTTAACTAACTAACGATTAGTTATTTTATTTTTTCTTAACCCCCCTTTTAATAAAAAACTTTATTTTAATTAATTAATTAATTTTTAATAAAATATTTAATTAATTATTTTATTTTAGTTCTTAACTAACTTTCTAATGGCTAGTTCTTAACGACTATTTCCGGAAAATGATGCATCTCTACTATTTATTTATCAGGATCGATTTGTTTCCCCACCTTGTCCTGAGGATGAAGCACATTAATTGGTTCGAAACGTCGACCAAATCCTTATTATGTGATTAATCTGAAAGACACTCATTCTACATTATGGATCACAAAAATCTTAGCTTTAACAAAATTGATATGCGCTATTATTTTAATAGACATGTTTATTTTGTAATGTAATTTTCAAAATTTTAATTTAAATATCACAAATTATAAAATAGATGGTAAATATCTAACCTCTAAAAATATGTTAGAATATTCATAAATTAAAAGTTGAGATTTATCTTGAAACTAGTTATATCTTTTTGTTCTTTTAATTAAATTAATAATTTTTAAAAATGACCATAGCATGGTATTGCTCCATAATAATGTAACAAAATCCATTTATAAATTAAAATTCTCCATGGTTAAGTAATGTTAAATCTACATGGTTACAAAAATTGTTACGTGTGCTTTTAAATATATTATTCATATATTAATTCTTATAATAATAATAATAGTAAAATTATTTTTTCTTTTAAATTTTAGCATGTGAAATGTATTTTGAGGTAAGTGTTTAATGTCTATCAACACTTACTAACAATTTAATTTATATGGTCATCCTAGTCTAATTTATACATAAACATATGCCCCATTTTTCATTAAAAAATGACCATATATTATTCAATTAAATTAAGAGGATTCACTTTATAAAATTATAATTGTAATTAAGTTGTAACTTAATTTTTTATAAGATATAACTTAAATATATTATAAAAATATTTTATTAAAGCATATTTTATAGTAATAAATAAAAATGAAATTTAAATTGTTATTTTTTTTATTAAGATTAAGATGGAATATTATTACAAAGTATATCATGTCATGAATTCATAAATGCTATTTAAATTGAAATGATTTTTTTTTGGTTAAATTTAAAATTATTTTAATAATAAATACAATAATTTAATTTTAAATTTATGGTTGTTTGTGAGGTAAGGATTTTATCCACATAATAATTTGATTAAAAAGAGTTTATAAAGTTTAAACTTAACCTCAAATTCTAGTTTATGAAATTTTTGTTTATTTATTCATCTATTCTATCTAGATGGATATGGGTTCATGTACATATACGTATATATGTACATAAGGAGACACCCCAATCAAAATATATAGATGAATCAATTTGTTCTCTTCATACCTTGTCAATTTGTAATCTTATAAATATGTGTTTGAAATATTCTTTTTTCTGTAAACATTATTCATTAGATTTAAATTATTATTTTTTTGTTACTTTTAAACCAAAATCACAATAAAATCACATATCTCTATCAAAAGTGAAAATTCAACAAAGCGTTATTTGTTATACATACATTCACTTTCTATTCGTAAACCCAAATAAAAAATCTTTAATCAAGTATCAAAAGTCAATAAAGAGTTATTTGTTATACATAAATTCACTTTCTATTCTTAAAAATATGTGGTTGAAATATTTACTTTGCTATAAACATTATTTATTACTTTGAAATAAAATTTGTTTATTACTTTTAAATTCAAATCACAATAAAATCACAATAGTCTATGAATTTTTAATTGTAACATCCTGTTTTTCACCCCCTTGTAAATATTAATTTGTACATAGTTATGTAAAC
The DNA here is from genome assembly GCA_034641835.2 of Pinus albicaulis. Lineage (NCBI taxonomy): Eukaryota > Viridiplantae > Streptophyta > Pinopsida > Pinales > Pinaceae > Pinus > Pinus albicaulis. The sequence goes on along the minus strand of CM076577.1, from coordinate 246,748,609 downwards.
TGATGTAATTTAAGAAGAATTGTAAAAGATGATTAAATTGAGAGTGGACACAAATTCAAAGTCCATGGAAGAGAATTTGTTGGAAGCTTGCTTTGGAAAATAAACCTATGATGGGGTCCAGGAGGTAGAGTGACATGGCATGCGAAAAGGGTGACACATGGACGCATGGTGTCATGGTGACAAGGTGAGAGCCACTACGGGGGTTGCAAATGATTTTGTAGCACCATATACTCTAGTCAAGGGTTTCATGGTGCAATTCCTTGTTGGTGTGGCAAGGGTTTAATGTAAAAAGTTTAAGTTATGCGTAACTTCCGTAATATGCATACACAAGTCTCTATATATGTGCAAAATCCGTATATTCACAACTTCCGTATATGTGCAACTTCTGCATATGTGCATATCGTCTATATATGTGTATCACCTTTTGTATATGCACATATCTTCCGTATATGGACATATACATCATATATGAACATATATGGAAGAAGCACATATACGAAAGATATGCACATATATGGAAGAAGCAAATATATGAAAGATATGCACATTTAAAAAAGTTGTGCATATACAAAAGATATACACATATACAAAAGATATACGCATATATGGAAGCTGCACATATACAGAAAATATGCACATATAAGAAAGTTGTGCACATACAGAATATATGGACATATACAAAAGCTATGCATATATGGAAGATATGCAATACAAAATATGCACATATATAAAAGTTGTGCAACTTCCGTACTTGCACATCTTTCGTACATGTACAAATCCTATATATGAGCATATTTTCTGCATGTGTACATATCTTCTATAAATGCAAATATCTTTTGTATATGTGTATATGTTTTGTATATGCACAATTTTTAATTTATGCACATATCTTTTGTATATGCACATACTCATGCACAAATCTAACCTCCGTATATACAAATTTCCATATTTATGCGCAACTTCTGTGTATACGCATATAAATAAGTTTTGCATATAAAGAAGTTATCTGTATATATAGAATATATTCACATATACCAAAGTTGTGCATACACATAATATATATGCATTTACGGAAGTTGTACATATACGGAAGATATGCGCTTATACTGACGTTGCGCAGAACACCAACCTCTATATATGCACATATCTTTCATCTATGTGCTTCTTCTGTATATGCAATTCTTTAGTATAGGCACAAAAGATATGCAGGTTGTCTTATATACATATATAGAAGATATGTGTATATATGGAAATTGGACATGCATAGGAGATATGCACATGTCTATATATATTTAAATTATATATATAGAAACATTAGGAAATTGCACATATATAGAAGTTGTGCAACTTCCGTACTTACACATCTTTCATATATGTACAACTTATGTATATGACCATATCTTTTGTATGTGCACATTTCTTCCGTAAATGTGCATATCTTCCATATATGCGCAATTTTTATATATGCATATACCCCTGCACAATTATAACCTCCGTATATACACAGTTACCTCATATGTGCAAAACTTCTGTGTATACGCATATAAGAAGTTATGTGCATATACAAATGATATGCACATATATGGAAGTTGTGCATATACAGAATATATGTGCATTTACGGAAGTTGTACATGTTGGCATTGGAATCAACACTTGGACTATAACAAGAGCCTGACGAAATGGCACATCTTAAACTATAAAGAAATTTAATGATTTTTTTTGTGAGATTGGTAGGTGGTACAAACTTTGATTCACTGAAAATAGATTTCAGTCAAATCCACAGTTCTAATAATGAGGGTATTGTAACTTGATGCAGTAGCAAGGTGAAAGTTTGTAGTCTATGAGGAGAGGAAAATATAAGATGAGAGAAGAATCAATAGGTCTGTAAAATAGAAATCTATTGATTTAGTAGAAATTCACAAAAGTAGAAGTTTGACAATATTCCATTGAGAGAAAGTTATTTCTAGTTTGACAAGATTCCCCTTGAAATATCATGAAGATTAAATATCATGAGTAATGCTCTTCCACTTTTATAATAGATATTTTATCAGGAATGCTCACTGTGTGAGACTAACAAAAACTGATAAAACACATAACAAGCTTAAGAGACTAATAAAAACACATAACAGTATGATGATTTGCAAACTGGAACTGGAAGAAAGGAGATATGGAAACACAAGTAAAGTAGACAATACACACAACAAATTGGTAATAAGTCCTCAATAGTATTATTCCATTTCATTCACAAAAAATATTACAGTTCATATAAGTCAAAATTCTATAACCACCAACCAACCCTTTTTACATACCAGTTTATCACATATATACAAAAATAATAAAATGTCATCTCCACAAAAGGAGTAAACCTGTTCCCAAAAGTTATTATGATCTCATGCAAGAGATGAGGCTTATCCTAAAATTTTAATACAAAGTGCTATGAAATAATGAAAATAATAGCATCAAGGCTAACAATTCGAAGTGGTTTTTATGATGTGGCGGTTTATGGGAAGACTCCTCTTCCGTTCTGGTGCAACCAACTCCATAAAAGGTGTAAACAATAGTGAAAATGGTGTGTGGATATTCCTTGAATGCTGCCTAGTGCCTTGTAGAAATGTGCTGGTGCTGAGAGTAGTGGTAGAAATCTGTTTCACAGAAACTCTGCCGATGTTTCGCTCTTCTTTTCCTTCCTTGGTGGAAAACGCTTTCTAATGGCGGAAAACCCAAAACTTTTTGGATATAATGGCGGAGGTTCATTTTATGATAAATTAAAAAGAAACCCTTTGAAAAATGTTTAATTGACAGGGGAAACGTGGAGAAGAATTAGTGGGAGGGATTATTATATGAATTATAAGCCAAAGGAGAAAACCCTTTAGACACATATCGTAATCGTAGATTGGGGTCGAAACATTTTAAACTTAAGACACAAGTGGAAAGAAATGCAATTTACGATGGGGTGATGACGTGGCAAGGAAGTAGGGCTGATCGCATATCGCATTTCAGAAGTTTTATTATGAAACACGACAGTTAAATTTTGGAACTGGCGAAGTGCGATGTGCGATGAGATGGAAGGTGGGGCCCAGACAACACCACAAATCACACATCACAAGTTTTAATATGAGACACAAAATTTAAACGTTGAAACTGGCGAAGTGCGATGTGCAATGAGAGTGGAAGGTGACGTGGCATAACAAACAGTGTGGTCGCCCGCAAATTGCACATCGAAATTTTTGAGGGAGCGGAAGTGCCGAAATGATAATAAAAAGGGTTTATAACGAATTCAAGGCATATCAAAGGGAAATATGGGTCCCATACCATACCTCAAATCACATTTCGGGGGTTTTGTAGGAGACGACAATTGTATGTGAATAGAGGTTAAAAGTGCGAAGAGCCGATTGCGATGAAAGGTAAGGGGTCGACAATGTTTATTAAGTGTGGTAAGTTATATCATATGATATACAATATTAACAAGGTTTGTTGTGGTGTGGGTGAAAGTTGCGATAAAAGAAATATATGGTAAGTTTAAAAGGAAATATGATATCGTTGTTAGAGAGTGTGTGGAGCTACTTTTTAACTATAAAAATTGGATTTTATTAGTTAAAAAGGGGTTTTGGAAGAAATGAAAGGCTGGACTTTGAGTTTTTGGGAAAATTAGGAAAGGATCGAAAATAAATAGCGAAAATGGAAAAAAGGATGCGAAAAAATTGAATCATAAGGAGCTAGAGGCCAATAAAATATGATAGAGAGAGAAGCTTTGAAAGGAATCAAAACCAGTGCTAACACTAGATCTAATTGGGGATGATATGCCCCCTGTGAGGTATCAAGAACTATAGTTTCAGTGCCTTATCCAATTCTTATTTCTCCAACCAACGATCTTGCTCATTAACTCAAAAAACCAACATGCCTAGCCATTGGGTAATGGAGTCATAAGCTAGATTTCAATCTTCTGCAACTTATTTCAACATGACTGAAATACAATCTAAAACTGAAAATAAATTCTCGAGTGGTGAGCTTATTTATCTTCCTACTTCTAATCAGCTGAAATTCACTTGATCAAGTATATACAAACTTCCAAAAGAAATTTTTTAACAACTGATTTCCTGATATGTCTTCACATCCACTGTTGAAATGTTGAAAAGTATGAAGCATAATCTCTAATTGTGACTCATACTTGCTGCTATGGACGAGAAGTACTCCAAGAATAATAACAAGAGAGACTTTCAGAAAACTAAACTCCATATAATTAACGATAGGATCAACAAATCGACAAGGAGACTTACTCAAAAAAACTTTGATTTCAAGGATAGGCTGATACATACTTTCCTCTGATAGAAAAATGCCTTGATGAAGAGATTGTTCTTCATTTTTTTTTACAGACTTCTTCTTCGACGCTGTATCCCTACAAATTAGATTTATACATTTCAAACATAGGCTCATAATTGTTTTTCTTATCATCAATTCTCAGCAAAGGTGATAATTCCTAGAAAATTTGTATGAGCTGCGCATCATCTTCTTCCTCGGATTCAGATTCATAACTTCCATAGATTGGATCATCATTGTAAACTTTAAAACAAGGTGACATAAAAACCTACTCTTCATCATTAGGATAATTATCAAACAAAGGCTGATTTATGAAGTTTTCACTACGTTCACCTAATATCTCATCATGCTGCTCAATAATATGTTGTTTACCCTCTTCTTGAATGATAGGAGAATGAAGAAAATGATGAGAACAAAAGGGTTGTTGAATACCTTCCTGTATAACCATGTTTTTTTACATTTATGTTGTTCACCATCACTTTAAACTTGCTTATCAAATTGATAGCAACATTTTGGAGCGAAACATTTGACCAGATAACTATCTTTATAAAAGGAATTAAAAGCATCATGAAAATCTTTCAAACAAGTGATGCTATTTTTAGGAAGATTTCTGCACCAATCAAGGGCTAAACCCTCCAAAGAATATCTAAAAAACTTAATATTTACGTCTTCATGAACAAAATGTAGCCTATGAATCCAGTCATGAAAATCCCATAAAAAGTTAGCTAGTACTTCCCAATCATGTCCACTAAACCTTGGAAGAGAAAATTATCATTCACTTCTATCTGGCAAAGGATTAGGAAAACCATCTATCTTTGAAAAATTGCAGAAGGGATACCTTTTAGTGAGGATCGCTTCCATCAGAGTGTTGGATCTGAAAACAGTGGAGTTGGCTCTGGATTCTTTGTCATGGAGTCACCAGGTGAAAGATCACAATCTTCTTTAGTGTCTAGTCTTTGTTCACCATCAAAAACTAAATCTGATCTTCTCTGGGTCATCAACTGGAGTCATAGTAGGTGATTTATGATTCCTCCTTGTATAAGGAGGTCTTGAAACCCCTCTTCCTCTTTTTGGAGTCACCAAGTGAACTAATTTGCAGTATTCTTCATGTCACCAATTTTTATTCACCATCAAGAATTGATTATCATCAATTCAAAACAAGAGACTAGGGAGAATACTTCGTCTCTCGGCAGACACACCAAAAGATGTTGGCGCTGGAATCAACACTTGGACTACAACAAGCGCCTGAACAGACACATCTTAAAATATAAAGAAATTTAATGATTTGTTTTGTGAGATTGGTAGGTGGTACAAACTTTGATTCACTGAAAAGAGATTTCAGTCAAATCCACAGTTCTACTAATGAGGGTATTGTAACTTGATGTGGTGGCAAGGTGCAAGTTTGTAGTCTATGAGGAGAGGAAATTGTAAGATGAGAGAAGAATCAGTAGGTCTATAAAACATAAATCTACTGATTTAGTAGAAATTCACGAAAGTAGCAGTTTGACAATATTCCATTGAGATAAAGCTATTTCTAGTTTGACAAGATTCTCACTGAAATATCATGAAGATTAACTATCATGAGTGATGCTCTTCCACTGTTATAATATAGATTTTATCAGGAATGCTCACTGTGTGAGACTAAAAAAAACCGATAAGACACATAACAAGCTTAAGAGACTAATAAAAACACATAACAATATGATGATTTGCAAACTGGAACTGGAAGAAAGGAGATATGGAAACACAAGTAAAGTAGACAATACACACAAAAAATTGGTAATAATTCCTCAATATTATTATTCCATTTCATTCACAAAAAAGATTAAATTTCATATAAGTCAAAATTCTATAACCACCAACCAACCCTTTTTACATAACAATTTATCACATATATACAAAAATAATAAAATGCCATCTCCACAAAAGTAGTAAACCTGTTCCTAAAATTTATTATGATATCGTGCAAGAGATGAGGCTTATCTTAAAACTTTAATACAAAGTGCTATGACATAATGAAAATAACAGCATCAAGGCTAACAATTCGAAGTGGTTTGTATGATGTGGCAGTTTATGGGAAGACTCCTCTTTTGTTCTAGTGCAACCAAGTCCATAAAAAGTGTAAACAACAGTGAAAATGACGTGTTGTTGTTCCTTGAATGCTGCCTGGTGCATTGTAGAAATGTGCTGGTGCTGAGAGTAGTGGTAGAAAACTGTTTCGTAGAAACTCTACCAATGTTTCGCTATTCCTTTCCTTCTTTGGTGGAAAACCATTTGCAATGGAGGAAAACCTGAAACTTTTTGGATAGAATGGAGGAGGTTCATTTTATGAGAAATTACAAAGAAAACCTTTGAAAAAGGTTTAATTGATAGGGGAAACGTGGAGTGGAAATAGAGGGAGGGATTATTAAATAAATGATAAGCGGGAGGAGAAAACCCTTTAGACACATATCATAATCGTAGATCAGGGTCGGAACATTTTAAACTTAAGACGCAAGCGGAAAGAAATGCGATTTTCGAAGGGTTGATGACATGACAAGGAAGTAGGGCCGATCTTAGATCACATTTCAAAAGTTTTATTATGAAACACAAGAGTTAAATTTTGGAACTAGCGAAGTGCGATGTGCGATGAGACGGAAGGTGGGGCCCAGACAATACCGCAAATCACACATCACAAGTTTTGATATGAGACACGAAAGTTAAACGTTGAAACTGATGAAGTTCGATGTGTGATGAGAGCAGAGGGTGACGTGGCATAACAAACAGTGGGGTTGTCCGAAAATCGCACATCGGAAGTTTTGAGGGAGCGGAAGTGAATGCGGTGAGTGAAATTTGCGAAAATGCGATGCAAAAAGGTAGGTGGGGCTCTTTAAATAGCTTTTGAAAGCGAAAAGTGAAAACTTATTTAATTTATGGTAATATGATAAAAAGACGTCGGAATGATTATAAAAAGGGTTTATAAAGAATTCAAGGCATATCAAAGGAAAATATGGGTCCCAAACCATATCGCAAATCACATTTCAGGGGTTTTGTAGGAGACGGCAATTGTACATGAATAGAAGTTAAAACTGCGAAGAGACGATTGCAATGAAAGGTAAGTGGTCCACAATGTTTGTTAAGTGCGGTAAGTTATATCATATGATATATGATATTACCAGGGTTTGTTGTGGTGCGGGTAAAAGTTGCGATAAAAGAAATATATGGTAAGTTTAAAAGGAAATATGATATGGCTGTTAGAGGGTGTGCGGAGTTGCTTTTTATTATAAAAATTGGATTTTATTAGTTAAAAAAGGGTTTTGAAAGAAATGAAAGGCTGGACTTTGGGTTTTTGGGAAAATGAGGAAATAATCGAAGAGAAATGGCGAAAATGGTGAAAAGGATGCGAAAGAATTGAATCATAAGGAGCTAGAGGCCAAGAAAAAATGACGGAGAGGGTAGCTTTGAAATGAATCAAAACTAGTGCTAACAGTACATATATAGAATATATGTGCTTATACTGACATTGCGCAGAACTCTAGCCTCTATATATGCACATGTCTTCCATATATGCATAACTTCTGTATATGTGCATGTCTTCAGTCTATGTGCTTCTTCTATATATGCAATTCTTTATTATATGCACAGAAGATATGCAGGTTGTCTTATATGTATATATAGAAGATATGTGTATATATAGAAATTGCACATGCACAAAAGATATGTGCATATATATAAGATATGCACATGTATGAAAGATACACACAACTTAGATATATATGCAACTTCCATATATTTTCATATACAAAATTTGTGCGTAACTTCCATAATATGCATACACAAATCTCTATATATGTGTAAATTCCATATATGCACATCTTACGTATATGTGCAACTTTTGTATATGTGCATATCATCTTTATATGTGTATCTTCTGTATGTACAACTTTCGTATATGTGTAACTTCTATATATCTGCATATCTTCTGTATATGCATATATCTTTCGTATATGCACATATACAGAATATATGCACATATATGAGATAAGCACATATACAAAATATTTTCACATTTACAAAACTTGTGCATATACAGAAGATATACGTATATATGAAAGTTGCACATATATGAAATATATGCGCATATAAGGAAGTTGTGCATATATAGAAGCTATGCATATATGGAAGATATGCGATACAAAATATACAAATATATAAAAGTTGTGCAACTTCCGCACTTGCACATCTTTCGTACATGTACAACTTCTATATATGAGCGTATCTTCTGTATGTGCACATATCTTCCATAAATGTGTATATCTTCTATATATGTGCAACTTTTATATATAAAAATATTTTTTGTATATGCACATACTCATATGCGCATATATAGAAGATATGCGCATATACCAAATTTTCGCATACACGGAAGATATGCGCATATACAGAAGATATATACATATACAGAAGTTGCACATATATGGAAGATATGCGCATATATGGAAGATTTACACATATATGGAAGTTGTGCATATATGGAAAATATGCGCATATACGGAAGTTGCGCGAAACTTATATATATGCTCAACTCTTGTATATGTGTATATACAAAAGATATGCACAGCTTAGATATATACACAACTTCCATATATGTGCATATACAGAAATTGTATGTAACTTCCTTAATATGCATAAATAAGTCTCTATACATGCGCAACTTCCATATATGCACAACTTCCGTATATGTGAAACTTATGTGCATATCTTCATATATAAACTTCTTTCATATATGTGCATATCTTCTATATATGCACATATATTTCGTATATGCGCATATACTGAATATATGCACTTATATGAAAGAAGTTTATATATGAAATATATGCACATTTCCAAAACTTGCACATATACAAAAGATATATGCATATACAAAAATTACGCATAGACAAAAGATATGCACATATAAGGAAGTTTCACATATACAGAATATATGTGCATATACAGAAGCTATGCATATATGGAAGATATGCGATACAAAATATGCACATATACGGAAGATATGAGCATATATAGAATATATGCACATATACGGAAGTTGTGCATATACAAAAGATATGTGATACAAAATATGCATATATAAGGAATTTGTGCATATACGAAAGATATGCGCATATATAGAGACTTGCGTATGCATATTACAAAAGATGCACAAAACTTGTATATATGCTCAACTCTTGTATATGTGCATATACAAAAGATATGCACAACTTACATATATACGCAGCTTCCATATATGTGCATATACATAAGTTGTGCACAACTTTAACCTCCTTATATACTTAGGTTTGGTAAATATATAATATAAAATTCATAAAATATAGCATCAAATCGACATCATGAATTTAAAATTTAATGAAGATGTTGTCATAAACACAAGTCTGAATTCATGTATATGTATTCAAAATTGGTCCAGCTATACGTTTTTCTTTTTTACAACATGGAACTTCATTCCCAACATAAATAATGGAATCTTATGCCCATAAATGACATAATGAAAAAATGACATCATGATTTATCTAGAATATGGGTCTATAAGTCACCCTTGCCCCTTTTGGCACTCCCAAGTGCATTTATAAATTGATATTGCTGCAAAAATTACATTAATCAATTAGTTGTAAAAACAAAATGCATATGATTAATTTCATATACATGATACATTTACATCAATATCATGTACATAATATATGCTCTCTTCCAGTGAAAATTTAAAAAATGAAAATTTATCTTAGATTTTAGAACCCTTGACAAATCTTCCTAGTTCCTAATATGCAAACTATAAAATGATAGGCGGTATATTTGTAAAAGTATTGAAATTTCTAATGATTGTATGTTTTATCTATAAAATATTGACAATTTTTAGTGTAAAAACAAAATAATTCATAAATTATGGGTGAATCATTTTTTAGAAAATATGGAAATTAGTGAATCTTTTTTTTTGAAAAAACCATGGAAAATTAGCCCACTTGCTAATATTAGCCCCTAAATTTTTCCATGTTCTCTAAATGTACATGATACATCTATTATTATAAATAAGCAAAGTTCCATGGTAATGAGATGTTCCTCCATGCATTCAACATTGAGTAAGATATAAATATAAAAGTAACTTAACATGCAAACTTGATAATTTGTAAAAAGAAAAAATAAATCCATTCTAACAACATTCATCAAAAGTAATGTCATATTAATATAATAGAACATCAAATCCACATCATGAATTTAAAAGGTAATAAATATGTTATCATAAACACAAGTCTAAATTCATGTATTTGTATTCAAAATTGGTCTAGCTATACATTTTTCTTTTTTACAAAATCGAACTTCATTCCCAATATAGATAATGGAAGTTCATGCACATAAACATCATAATGGAAAAATGGCATCATGATCCATATATAATATGGATCTATAAGTCACCCTCTCCCCTCTTGTAACTCCCAAGTGCATTTCCAAATTGATATTTTTGAAAAAACTACATTAATCAATAGCTATAAAAAATGAAATACATAGAATAAATTTCATTAATGCATGATGATATTTTGATCAACTACTCATTCTCACCGTGAATATCCAAAGCAATGGAGAATATTTCCCTTCCTAGATAGATGGTGGAGCACTTGGTGATGGATATGGGCATGGTTCAGGGGTGATGGATAAAGGCATGTTGGAATTGAAATAGGAAAAAGGTAGTTGATGTGGGCGTTGGTACACCCCCACTAATTGTACGATAGTGGGAATCAGAATAGGGCGGGGAATCAACCTAGGGGGGAAATTTGGAATGTTAGGGGTGGAAGATTGAAACATTATGGGTGGAAGATTGAAACAATGAGAATTGTCGATGACTAAAGGGTAGGGGTGAGCATTGGGAAGGTTTTGGGGAGGTGGTTATAGGCATAAAATAATTTATTAAGGAAATAGGTGTGGGTGTGGGCGACAATACATCTCCATTGGTTGTACAATAGGGGGAAGCACCCTCGAGGATGAAATTGGGATGCTAATGGCTAGAGTAGTGTTACCAATGCTAGATTTTTTTTCAGTAACTTGTTCATAAAATAATCTAATTTGACAAGTTGGAATGTTGTGAGATGTCGGTCCCTCAACTATAACAATAAAAAAGTTCATATAGTTATGCAAATGTATTGAAAATTATAATATATCCCATTTCACGTAAAAAAATGCATATCAAATTTCCTTACCAATTTTGTCTATAATAGAATGTTGCACTAACTCATGCATGTGGTCCACATTTCTTTTTTTTAGAAGATAACTCCAATTGTTCATACATGCTTCTTTTTTTTGCATGAAATTGTCCAACCCTTTCAAATTGTAGTTTAAATTTCCCTGATTTTGAATTGCGACTACATCGCCTTTTCTTATTGGCTGGGCTCAAGAAACTATGTTTTCTCTTGGTAATGATATCAGATGGAGTTATAGTATTGAATTTTTTTTTTTTTGTATTCTTGACAAGCTTTTTCTACCAAGTTTTTCAATGCATATGCATGTTCCAAATTTGTAGGTGTTATGGATCTCAATTTCTCATGAGTTGATGAGTTAACATGTTTCATCTCATCATCTTTGGAGAATGCACTATCTTGTTCTACTTTTTTTGAGTCAAAATTATACAATAAATTCTCTAAGTCATCAATTCTTGTTTCATTATGATAATTCAGATTGGGAGGGGAATCAAAGCATGGTGGAAGCTTTGTTTGGATTTCTGGGCCCAATATAGGTGTTTCATTCAAATAAAATAAAACTTTGTGCCTTTCTGTAGTAGGATTAGTGACACTTGGTAGTACATTTTCACCCAAAATAGTGTTACTCACCAACATCTAAACTTTCAATACATGCTTACAGATATTTCCATTCAGGGCTAAATTTCAATTATCGAAGTGTAGAATAGAACCCTTATATATGACATTGTACCAAATGTCACGAGTATCCTTATTTTTGCTACGAACCCAATAATCATTGTTACTCTTTTCATCAAGCACACAATCTTCATTTTGGATTTGGTTAGCTCTACACTTGGATGAATGCAATTGTTCCTGAATTTTTCTGGGTTGTACAAAACCAACTTCTTTTAAACGTTTCATATGATTGTAATATAATACAACCTTTTTCAACAACACATAGATTAACCAATCAACCCGTCTATGGAATGCATTGTTCTTCTCACATAGGTACCTTTCCTTGATATACCTATGGTAAGATTCAATTGCATTGTTTGTATCTTGATTGGAATGTGGAAAATTTGTGTATGCTTTTGCCCACATATCTGTAGAAAAAAAAAGTATTAGTTATGTATTAATAACTATACATATGAAATGCAAAATAGAGTCACTAAAACCACCAACAAGAAACTTACAAATTTTGTTGTTTCCTAACCAAGTGGTTTTAAAATATGTCAAAAACTTTTTATGTTCGTTGAACTCTTCAAATAAACTTTCAACTTCCTTTTTACAGATTCATCATCTTGACATGTGTGCATGAGTTCTCCTAAAGTACGAAAAATGTTGATTTGGTTTTCCCTTCCGTGGACCTTATTTCCATCATTCTTCAACCATGCACAACAGACATGCCGCACACATAATAATATTGTACAATTGATTGAAGACCTGGAATAACATTAATTTAAAAAGATAGTATACATTAAAAATATTTTTTATGCCTCTGATAAAAATAATAAACGCGTTACCTTAATGCTTCAATTTAAGCAGTAGCATCATCTGTGATGAAGGCTTGAACATGCCAATCTGGTCGCTATTTATTTCCAATGGAAAATAAAGCCAATATCCATTTATATATATCAGCTATAGTATTGTGTGATGATATCACCCAAGCTACTGGTACCCCATTGTGATGTTTGTCGAAAACCATTAAAGTGTAAAGTTTATACTAAATTACAAACAATGTGCATACTTATAATTATATAAGATACATGCATTAATATGAGATTGAATAAATGAATCAAATTTAGGATAAATATGTACTCACCCCATACTTATTTGTAATAAATTTTTAATCCATTGAGATAATATTATTGTGAGAGTATTTTAGCATCATTGAACACATCCACTTTGTTTGTATGCTTATGATAAAACTGATGTTTTCAATAATATCTTGTTTCTGGAAGAAGGAAAAACTCTCAGGGTTTTCCTTATACCAACATTCTACATTGTTTGGATCACTTTGATATTTAACATACTCTAGCCTTATGGTATCATTGTAAATGTTTAATATATCTTTTCTTGTCATGTATGTATCTTGATATATCCCTTTGTATAACTCACCAGATCCATCCTTCACATTAGAGATGAACTTGTCCCATATCATTGAAACATTAAAACCTCTTTGAATGAAATGTTGGACACTAGATCACATATCCCTTGTTAAATGTGGTGCATAATTTAATCTTATAGGCTTACCGATTGCATCTTTCCCATGACAGAGAACATTAGATTGATCAATATGCCTACATGTAGTATATATTATTACAACATCATTTGGTCTAAGTTGAAGTCACCATATAATGAAGTGACATTGAAAACCAACTTTAATACTTTCATGTTGATTGCGGTTTGTATTTTGATATGAGGATGCACTCATAATTTTCTTCTACGACCCTGAACCATATGCACACCAATAAATATAAGTAAAAAAATTACAATAAATTATATATAACAATTATGCATATTGGAATAATTATACGTATATTGAAAAAATATATAGAGACTCACATAGCATACTCCAGATATGTTGAACACTATGTGTAATTGATATCCTCTACATTTTTAATTTGATGATACCTAAGAAGAAACTAAGTGGGTTCCAATTAATTTGATTCCTCTCCACTTATAAAATCATTAAGTCAACAATATGGAATAACTGCAACTTGGTTCCCATCAACCCCTGTCCATATTAAGTCTTCGGCTGAAAATATTATCATATCCTCTGGGTCTTCAACTTCCAACTCGTTAATTTTATACCACTTAGTCATTCTTAAAATACCTATAAAAATTGCATTGAAAATAATTTAGTTTGAGTAAATATTATGGTCTTGATTAATGCGTATCACTAAGCATGGAAGTCTCACTTTTAGGTAAATATTTTATACTTTTCAGGTAAACCACTTTGGGCTTAAGTAATATTAAGGGGATATTATATGACATTGTGTGATATATAAGATAATAAGAGATTGGTTCATTAATCAACTTATATATTTCTGACAAATTTAAACTAACCAGGTATGGAATGTAAAGTCTTTATGGAGGTGGTGGCTTACTAATTTTATAGAATAGGATAAGGACCATGCAAATCAACTAGTTCAGAAATCCAAGACTCACAAAACCACACCTCATTTTGCAATCTAGTTCCTCTAGCTGAAAATCCAAATACTATAACCATAATCCCTAAAAAATAAAGGGTGGAACCTCTTACCAGATCAAAATTGTGTGGAACCAAATATTTTCTCACGTAAGCAATGGGGGGGGTGGGGGGGGGGGGTATGGGTCTCTTCACATTACATGCCCTGAAATATGATTATTATATTTACTATGTGCCTCCATAAATAAGAGATACATGTTTTTTATTTCATGAGAAACTTAGGGGATGCGATAAAGGCCCAACTTATTAGTGATAATCAAGCCCCTTCTCTTTTGGTACTAATGGATTTATTTGCATATATCTTGATAAAATAATTATTCTCCCTTAAAGCATGCAAGAATTTAATCCTAGAGAGGTACTGGATGTTGATTTTTGTGTAGCTTGGGAGGTACTCCAAGCCCTAGTGTTCGAGTCTTGGAAGTCAAAGTGCCACAAGTAGGCTTGTGGGCTTGGAACCCAAGCTTGGGGTTTTGCACCCATCGGTATTTGGGCCAAAATCATGGGCACACTTTAACATTTAATGGATGAAGATGATATAGGATGTCGAGACAATTATAACGCATCGATAATCATTAAATTCTTAGCTGTCAAAGTGGAGTTATGAATTTTTTAAGGGTAAGTGGGTTAAACATCCTAAGGAAACAATTCAACTTCACTTGTAGAGACCCCATGGAAGGGTTGGACACCAACCTAAGGATCATTATATAAAAAAATGAGGAGGAGCCTCATTCCTAACCATCCAAGGGAGAAACGCATTAAGGCACCACTGAAATTAGTGTGGATCTAGGGCATAAGGAAGAAGATACAAGGAGGTTAAGTTAGAGGAGGATATATTTTCATTTAGGTTAGTTCCTTGGGAGAAAAATAACGCAAGTTTGAGGCATCACCGTGGAGGCTAGAAGACCATTATGGCATGATTTTTCTCTTGTTTTGGGTGTGTCTTTCTTACTGAGAATATTAGTTGGTACAAAGGTAAGATAAGGTGTTTTTCAGTGCTAAACGATTGTGGTTATATCTCTATTTTTGGCCGCATGTGTAGCTGTAGTTACAACAAGTGTGATAGGTTTGTCTAGTGAGCCGAGTGGGCTAGGAGAGCTCCTCTACCCTAGATGTAGTCTCTCCAAGCACAACGCAAATAAAACATGGGTGTTAACCCTTACTAGGAGGTCATGACCCTAGCTGTAGCAGGTCTCAGGATTGCAGGAAGCCTTGAGGAGGTATCTCAGGCCCTACAATACTTAATTGATGTCTGATGAGACAATGAAGGTGGAAAAAATATTAATTAAGGTAACACAATGATTTGAAGCAGTGGGTTAGGGCTGGTGTTGTTTCCTAACTAGTCTTTAGAGTGCATGAAATTGAGGAAAGAGGGAAACAAAAATATGGTTGCAGATGGTCTATTGATTGAAGGGTGAATTGCTAGTTGGATGGGTTTCCTAGTGTGGAAAAAATTATTGCAACTTGGGGAAGCCAAGAGGGTAGGGCTGATGTGGCATGTTAGAAGGCTTAACTGGTGGGTAGTTTCCACAGTGAAGATTGGTTCCTAGAATTGTGCAATAGCTCCTCTATTTCAGAACAAAGGGCGGTTGATGAGAAGTTTCTTGGTAGCTAATAGAAGGGTCTCCTATATGATTGGATGCGCTAGCTAGGTGAAAATGCTACAACGTGGAATTGGTCACTCGTGGACTGTTGGAGGGTAGTGTGAGAGTGGACCTAGTGTGAACGTGGACTTGGAAATTATGGTATGTTGGAGGATAGCATGACAGTTCCCAAGTTGGAGCCCAGTGTGCAACACCTTGATGGAAAAAGGTAGTTTCTAGAGTGGCAGTTGTTGGAGATCAAGGGTCTGATCAGTCAACAATAGTTTTTGGAGCCCAATACTTTTGTGTGTAGAAGGACTTCTACATCATATGATGGGCAGTCCTCCTAGCCCATGTTCATTGTGGGAGGTGGAAATATTTCAGTGATAGGTGGAAACCCTTAATGCCCTATGTTGGTCTTCATCGGAGTAGCATATGAAGACCATAGTGGGTTGAAGTCCTTGAGTAGTTGAGGAGAAATAGTGGGAATATTGATATTTCTTCACAAGTGGAGTTGTGAAAAACTCAATAAGAGTCTCGATGTGTTGTGCCCTTTATGGACTAAAGCACAACTAGTAAGCAGATTGACAACCGAGGTTTAGTGGCCAGATGGACTTGGAGCATTGATAGAGGTAGGAGCTGCAGATCGGGAGCCGAAGGATCAGGTAGGTACAGGGTACGATCGGGAGGAGCCGAGGGAGCATGCTACAACCATATTGTTAGAGTATCTTGTTTTTTATCTTGTACTAATGGATGTATGAGGGCCATTATCCCTAATACAAGAACCCTATATTATTGTATTATATCAGTTTGATTAATATAATGAAGTTGGGTTGAAAATGTAAAAAGTTGTATATATTTTGTGCATATGTGATTTACTTCTTTATATTTCCGTTG
The DNA here is from genome assembly GCA_034641835.2 of Pinus albicaulis. Lineage (NCBI taxonomy): Eukaryota > Viridiplantae > Streptophyta > Pinopsida > Pinales > Pinaceae > Pinus > Pinus albicaulis. Next base: position 246,731,399 of record CM076577.1, on the reverse strand, counting down.
TGCAAAGTAGTTCATGGTTGAGATTCTTGGTTTGGTAGCGTCAGTGATTTTAAGACTCTAACCTAGACACAAGGTTGTGGAAATTCAACATTGGATACCTCCTTCAATGAATTTAGTATTAAAGCCAAAATAGTGTACAATGGAGTAATGTGAACCATATTCCATGTTACATTCTTCAAATCCATGACCAACTTCAAAATTTGAAAACCAAAGTTTTTGGAAGCCTTCAAACCTTTCCATAGTGCACAAGATTTAACATGATTATTTATTGAAATTTCAAGAACCCAAACCAATTCACTTTCAATTAATCCTATAGAATTTGTAATAACCCCTCTATCACCCACCACCCCACTCTATAACATGTTAATTAGCAAGTTAATAAAATTAGTAGAGTTTTTATAATTTTAATTGAATCATCAATAATTATCAATGGTAGGGATTTAATTTTTGTGGAATATTCTAGAATATTTATGTTATTTTTATCTTTTTAATTAAATTCTCTAATTAAAAAAATTCCATACAACCAAGTGTCATATAAAACAAGTTATGGTTTTTGGTCATGTGGTATTGTCAAGCCGTGATATTGTAACACAGCTTATTTACATTATATATTACTTTTTTTTGTAATTATTATTAATAATAAAATAATTTAAAATAAAATTATAATTTACTTAATTTTTATGTGTTTTTAAATCTTAGTAATATGAGATATACTAAAGTAGATTTTTTTGTTATTGATTATGAATTGATGTATATTAGTATTTAGTAGTCATCTAATTTATATGACTACACTAGTTTTATTGAAATTTTTTAATCAAACATATTTTTTCAAAAGCAAAAGCTTTGGAAGTAAAATTTTTACTTATTATATATAGAGAAAGGCATGTCTCCTTTTGAGAATTGTAGTCGTACTTTTGTCACTACATTTGATGATTTCAATAGGCTATTTATTCAATATATATGTGTTTTTTTAAATTGTGTTAGTTATATTTCTTTCTCCCATTATAAATAAATGTTAAGAACATTGGTTTGGATCCTAAAACATAAAACTTAATAAACCATAACCAATTATATATCATTTAGTAACAATTTTCAAAATATCAATGGTTATTATTTACATTATAGTTAATAATAATAATAATAGTTTAAAATAAAATTATAATTTAGTTAATTTTTATGTTTTTTTAATCTTTATTATATGAGATATGCTAAAGTAGATGTGTTTTGGTATTAGTTGCCAATTGATGTCTACCAATATTTATTAGTCATCTCATTTATATGGCTACACTAGTTTTATTATTTTGAACTTTTCTAACCAAACATAAGCTTTGCAACTAAAAATTTTAGTTTGAGAATTGTAACCTTACTTTGTCACTTCATTTGATGAAATTGGTGGGATATTTATTCAATATGTCCGTGTTTTTTTAAAATTAAGTTAGTTATATTTCTTTATCTACTTATAAATAAATGTTAAGAACAATAATTTGGCTCCTAAGACATAAAACTTCATAAACCACAACCGGTTATATATTTATCATTTACATTTTAGTACAACAAAGTTTACATTTAGATATTAACAATAGTATTTTGGGAACATATATCAATGGTAAAAGACATTTTATGAAGTTTACACTTATTTTCATTTCTTTTAATGGATATTTTGAATTTGATTAAATTATTAAATTTTGATATTAATAATAGTATTTTACAATCATAACTACATTTCCACCATAGTTAATGGAAAAAAGGAAGCATTATTATTAATTATAATTTACAATTATAGTGAATGAAATATAGTTAATGGTTTAAATTATCTTAATTAATTATAATTTGATTAAATTTTTTTATTATTTAGAATATTTTTCTGGTAAATCTAAATATTTCATTTCAATTTTTTTCTGTAGAATTTTTTTCAATGTATATTCAGGTGAAACAAGAATTGGAATTTTTTGTGTATCATTATTGTATTGTTCTTAATATGAAAAAATAAGGTATTTATGTATTCTTAAAATGGAGGGTGTGTCACTTATGTGGTTAGGGGAGGGATATGTAAAAAAAAAATTACATACATAAAACAAAGAAAGAAATAAATGGTTACTTTCCCTTTAAGTTATGTTATGTGATCAATCAAACAAGAAAAATATTTTTTGTTTGTTTTGCGTATGATAAAAGATTCTATGAAGGCTTATTCTTCCTTCCCACTCTCAAAGTTATTGGGCCTTGCGAGGATATCTTTTATGATGGGTATTGGGGCTACGTCCCGAAATAATTGGCAGCGCTTCTAGCAGCCAAAAGAATCAACCTAGGTAATGAATGAGGCTTTAGTTCATCCCGCACCTCCACCTATAGGGAAAGATGCCCTAAATTTTTGCCACTAGGATACCTTCGTCTCATAGGGATAGTCGAGTCTTTAACTTATTGTTAATCAGTTATTAGTACTGAGCACTATACAGGTCGGGTAGCCCCATATAGTATTGCACACACTGGGACTTAAGCCGAACCACCTCTGAATCGAGTCTTTGGTGTTCTTGGGTAATATTTTCCATGAGATGGTGAAGGATTTGAAGAACCCTAAAATCAACTTCTATGTTTCAAAATGTAACATGACCATGGCGGCTTATTGGATGCCTATCCCCAATGGACCTAACCTGAACTATAAATTCTTTTATGACCCTTGTGGGGAAATTTAGTTTGTTCAAGTTATGGTTTTTTTAAAGAGTTTTTCTTCACTTATGGTGTGAAAAAATAAGCTCAAATAAACTAAGTACAAAATCTCTTGAAACTTGATGCCTTTTGTTCAAAGTTTAGAGTAGCTTAGTGTGTGTAGTGCAATGTGTGTGTAAGTGACAAAGTGAACATACAAAGTGTGTAGTGATGTCGATATGCGATGATCCTTTACAATATCCCCTACTTACACTAAGTTATGTTTGTTCCTTACCTGCAAAGAAAATAATGTGTGGTTGATGGGCCACTTACTTCCTTCCTATTACACTATGTGAGCCTAAAAAGGGAGATGAAAACCTGAGTTCTTTGAGAAAGCTTTCATATGCAAGCACAGGATCATCTAAAAGATGCAAAGGGAAGCAGGGGCTACTCCCTTTCTTTAATAACACTCAATTCTTAGTCCCAATGCTAATGAAGTAAAAATGCTTTGGTTAGTGAAAAAGTTGTGTGAATTATGGGCCACTTACTTCTTTGTTAATTAAGCTATGTGACTTATCAAAAATAACAAAACAAATTGAAAAATATGTGTGGATAATGACCGCTTGCTTTTCCCCATAATTAAGTTAAGTGTGAAATGCAAAAAAATTAAAGTAAAGACTAAGTAACTACCCTACTAATAGTGATTAATAAAACAATTAAAAAACTCGAACTAGTAGAATCAGTGTGGCAAAGCAATAAAGAGAAAGGGTTCAAATGTGTGGGTTGCTCTTATATTGGAATAAACCTTAAAGAAAAGGAACAATTACCCAAATTAAATCTCATTAACAATCTCCACTTAATTAAAAAGAATATATATATAACCTCAAGTATTATAATATATTAAAACTATATATAAAAGTTTATTTAAATAAATTATATATACAAACTTGTATATATATATATATATATATATACACACACACTTTTACAAGAAAACAGAAAGTATATAACTTTAAATATTACGAACATATCAAAACTAAACTAAAATGATACACAAGGCTTTATTTAAATAGGAATTATAGGGAAATCAGTTGAAATTGATTATTTCTTTTAAATAGAATAGAAGATTGCCTTAATGGAAATATCGAATAAATTTGAAATTATATTTTTCAGTTTAGTATGGAGAAGATGTTGTAATGCCATATATTTAATGTAAACATTTTGACACAATAAAATTAGAAAAAAAAAGAATAAAATTAATAATTATAATTATTAATTAAAACATTTTCAAATTGATTATTTCTTTCAAATAATATAGAAGATTGAGTTTATGGAAATATCAAATAAATTTGAAATGAGATTTTCATCTTAGTATGGAAAATATGTTGTAATGTCATATATTTAACATAAACATTTTGACTCAATAAATTTATATAAAAATAGAATAAAATTAATAATTATGATTATTAATTAAAACGTTTTGACTCAATCTTAATAATAAACATTTTGACTCCATAGATATTGTTAAGTAGATTGAAGGAATAAACTTTAATATGCCTCATAACCATTGAAAAAAGTTAAACATTCTATTTTTAGTTGTTATCATAAGAATTCAACCAAACAATCTTAAATTTCATTTTTAAATCATAAAATTGTTATTTAATGTGAAAATAAAGTTAGTACCCTCAAATACCTTTATTACAACTAAATTATATAATATTAATAAAGAAATCATTTTACTATTTTATTAATTAAAATTAATTCTTATTGATAAATGATACCTATTTTTATTTTTATTATTTTAAACAATAATTTTTTTTTATAACATGCTTATATCAAAGCTATATCTTAATTTGATAAAATATCTTCTAAGTTGCAAACAAAAATCATTCCTTATTATTATTATTTTAAAAAGAAACACCCTCTCCTACCATTTTAGGAAAATCAAATATGAATTAAAGGGCATCCAATAGTTTGTTAAACTATCTTGATCACAAACAACTATGCATGACATAACCACTAACTAAATAAACAAACAATTTCAAATACTAGCTTTATATAGAGAGATCTGAAATTTATATAATATAAATAATATTATTAAGAATCACAATAGATCCATACTAATTAAGGATCTACCAAGTGATGAGAGGATGTGAGGAATAAATAATTTTTTAGAGTTTTATAGTCAAAATGAAGTTTTCATATTGAAAGTTTTAATCCCTATTGACACTTCAGATCAGAGTTAACATGGTTATATATATATATATATATATATATATATATATATATATATATATATATATATATATACTTTGTCAATTATAATTAAATTATTTTTACTTAACACTAAGAGAAATATAAAAAAATGATAATTATTTAATAAATTGGGAAGTTATGGTGTTAAATGATAAATAAGGAAGGTGGATGTTTACCTACAGTGGTTTTCAACTATTGGAAAATTTAAGACTATTTTAATTTCAAAGACATGTACATGAATTAGATCTGTCAGGGTTTTCAATAGCAAAAGCGGTCTCGATATGGGGACGTGGGTGTGTTGTGTTTAGCTTAATAAGGAGGGACTTATGTTTTGGCACTAAGCTTTGCTGACACAAAATGAAAACTGAAATCCACTCAAGCTACTTATTTCACCAAATATGGTCTATGCATTGGATTTTATGTAATAATCGTGGATTGAACTTGCAGGTTATTATATATGGAATTGAAGAATATTTGGTGTAAATTTTAAGGACTTATACAAAATCAAGACGTTTACATTGTTTCTTCTATTCCTAAATTTATATTTGTGGGGCTAGTGGAATGGAGTAGGGATTTATTATCATTATATGGAAAATTTGCAATATTATATCTATTGGTTTACGGTTGCAAACCCATTCAATCGATTCCCAGCAGACACCATACATATTTATGCTATTTTCAGGATTCCCTTGAGCTCATTGAAGCATATATTTGAGGATAGGCAGTGAACACACTTTCAAGGATGGTGAAATAAAACCATCTGAGACACTAGGTTGTATTTTCTGTTCCGTTAGAGCTATTTCTTTGTGCCACCCTATATTTTAACATTTCAGAAAAAAGTAAACTAGGGGTTTATGATCCTTTTGATGGGGGATTGGGATTCATATTTTGAAGTACAAAGAAATAAATCCTTTGAAACAGTGAATGGAATTTCTAGTTTGGCTGTTTCCTGGAGCCATTTCTTTGTGCCACCCTATATTTTCACATTTAATAAAGGAAACGAGGGGAAGGAATCCTATTTAATCTCTTTCCATCGGACTACGTGCATATTTGTTCCATTCTATATTTTTAAGGGTTATCTCTAGGGATTATTGTGGATGCATAGATCTAAAGTAGTATTGGAGCATAGATTTGTGGATAGGTAGTGGACATATTTTCCATGAAATAAATTTTGCGAGAAGCTGAGGGGAATTTTCTGTTCAATTAGATCTATTCATTTTTTCCACCCTATATGTTAACATTACAAACATGTTGATGCCAAGGAATTTCAAAGACTGTGATATATATCCATTTCATTTTATTGGGTCTTCTCGTCAATATATTTTTCTACATTATGAGTGAGTTGTATAATTTTTTTTTGTTTTTACTCCTATTCTTCCAACAAGCCCAACTAAGTACTATATTATGTGCAAGGCCTTTTCTAATCTGGATCTTGGTTGAAATTGACCTCCTGCTGCAACTTTGATGATAACTTCTACTATATGTGATGAAATTAGATTCTGTAAAAGACCCATTTGAGGTATTGAATAGCTATTTTTATTCATATAAGACACTTGAAATTTTATGACCCACATGGTGAGAAAATTATTCCACAAAATTAGAGGACATGCGGCGACGCATTGTTCCAGACAAGTGTAACCTCAATTGCTCATATCTCTCAAACCAGGAAGAGAAATCAAATTCCGTCAAAAATCCATTTGAGATAATAAAAAATAATTTCAAATGAGACATTTTTCACTCTCTAATATGATCTGTGGAGACCATGGAACTTGCAAGAAGTAAACTGAAAATTAATGCAAAACATTGAAACTGAAATATGTTTCAAACCCTCATGAAGCCGTAACATGAATCTGGATTTATGCAGGAACGAAATAAAATATGTAAATGAACATACACATAGATATGTATCAGAAATAAAACTTTATTTCATTAATATAAAATGACTAAAATATGCTTACAGATAAAATGGACATAAACTAGCTAGGGTGATGGTAGATTATCTCTCAGAAGAGATGTGATGGTTGCATGCCTCTGAACTGTGTTACAATGAGGCTCAAGAGCCTTTTATTGTTGAAAAATAAGAGAAAACCTTAAACAACCAAAGCCCTAACTCGATGAGATGTAACACCAAGAGTTTATGGGCCCCATTGGGGTTATTTGGGCAGCCAACTTCCCGAGGTTGTAACTTGGTCATATTATCTCTGTTTGGTGCATATGATACCTCATTTGAGGGATATCTCCAAGAAATACACTGTTTGGGGCCTTAAAACCTCTCTGGAAGTCCACGATTAAAAAAAAAAAAAAATGCTAAAAATAGCAAATAAGAAAACTAATGAAATTGACTAGTGGAATAGGCGGGTGACCACCAATATCCACCTGGATGATTCCTCCCCCCTTAGGAAGAAATGGTCCCCTTTCTATGTAGAGCCTCCATGAGGTAGGGAAATTTCTGTTGAACCTAGTCCCTGGTGAACCACTTTCCTTGGTGAAGGAGTTGGCCTGCTTTGAAGTGGGCGTATCTTGTGACGAGGTTCAGAGAGGCGCTCCTTCTGCAAATGTAACACAAATATGTCGCCCACCTAGAACTTGTAGGGCACTCGATGTTGATCCTGGCGCTACTTGTACTTGGCATTAAATTTCTCCAAGATGTCATGGACTTGCTGGTGGACGTCAGAGAGTACACATGTGGATTATGTATGTGTGGTCGCATGAGGTATGGCAACATCATGCAGCGACGTGCCTGGGGTTAGATCAATGGAATGCTTGACCTAACAGTGTAGAGGAACCTATGTGGGCGAGGTGAAAATGTCCTTGTATTTCTCCACAACTTTGTCCATTTGTTGTTGTCGTGCAGGGGAGCCTTGTTTGGAGGTTATGGCCATAATGTTATTATTTCCCTGTGGGTGAATTGTAATGAAAATAAATTTCCTAGCTTGGGAAATAATCTTACTACATTGCTTTGCAGTAATGAAAGATATGGCGGGAGGTGGTACTACCTCCAAAATCCTGTACAACTTATTTCCCAAAGTAATAATAACAGAACGAGGCCTAGACTCATACATATCATGTCGCTTCCACAAGTATGTTTGGCCCAATAATACATAAAACATGTCAAGAGGATAAGCATCACACAATACCTTATCTGTGAAGGGCTTGATGCTGTATGGTGGATGACGTGGAGATCTCTTCCTTGGTGAAGCCACCTGATGGTATACGACTGCGGGTGTGCTGTGGTCAGTAGGCCAAGCCTCTTCATGGCCTCTGCTGAAATGAGGTTCTTTTGACTTTCATTATCGACAAGGAATTGCAGTGGAGAACCCTTCACCCACATCTGCGAATGGAAGAGACACTCCCCCTCCTCTGGATCTTTGATATATTCCCTCTAGAGCTTGGTGGTGGCAATAGTGGCATTGGGATCTGCATTAATGATCTGCTTCCCTTGGTCATTCCCTTTGTTTGGTTCTAACTCAAAATCAGAACATGCATCTGATTCAGATGCCTTCATTTCGGCCACCAACGACTATTTGGTCCGACACTCTCTTGTGTTGTGAGTGGAGCTCTTATGAAATTCACACCACTTCCCCGTGTCATTCTTTGGCTTTGTGGTTTTGTTATGAGTTACCCCACTTTAGCTTTGCCCCTTGTTCTGTGGTTCGAGAGTGCCTTTCCTTGGCTACAGATTCGCGGATCCAAAGTCTCGCTTCTTTTGCTTAAATTTATGTTTGATCTTAGTGGCATATCAATATGCCACGCCAAGTGAGGTAATGTCGAGGAACTCCATTTCCTCCTGAATGTATTTGTGTAAACAAATGCGGTACTTGAGCTCCAATTGTATCTCTGAATATTTAATACCCAAATGTTTTTGTAGGGTATGGAACAAATTCGTCAACTCATGCACATATTGATCCCTTTGCTTCTGCAAGCATGGTCCATTAAATGTAATTTTCCTCATAGCTCCCCACAGGGTAATATTGTTCCTTGATGTCGTCTCGAAACAAATTCCAAGTGGGTGCGACTGAGAACATAGAGGGTTCCCTCTCATCCTTTTGCTCACGGTACGTTTCCCACTAGTCTTTGACATGGGTGGTATCTCTGAGGAGTGAAAAAGTAATATTTTCTCGATTAGAGAAATCATGGATCGAAAAATACCCTTCCATGAAATTCAACCATCTATCTATGACGTATCCATCTATCTAGCCTTCAAATACAAGAATGTTGAAGTTGACTTGTACCTAGAAAGGAGTGGCACCTTGAGAGTGGCTGCTGGATGTATATGCACCACCGGTGGGCAGTCGTTGAAGGATCTGGGTAATGTTAGCCATCATCATGTTCCTTTGTTTCTTGAGGGCCTCCTCAAGCAATATTTTGATGGGATCTCCTGTTCTCTCGTCTTTCTTTTCTTTCGCCATGGGAGGCCATTGGGGTTTGCGAGGTTGATCTTTCAAAGGTTCACCAGATTGATTCCTAACTCCTTATACCCCAAACTCGTTGGGGGCATGCAAATAAAGATCGAAAAAGATCAAACCGCTCTGATACCACTAATTGAGATCTTGGTTGAAATTGACCTCTTGCTGCAACTTTGTTGGTAACTTTTGCTATATGTGATGAAATCAGATTTCGTCAAAGACCCATTTGCGGTATTGAATAGATATTTCCAGTGATATAAGACACTTGAAATTTCATGACCTGTGGGGTGAGAAAATGATTCCACAAACTTAGAGGACGCGTGGCGGTGCAATGTTCAAGACATGTTTAACTTCAATTGCTCATATCTCTCAAACCAGGAAACGAAATCATATTCCGCAAAACACCCATTTGAGAGAATAAAAAATAATCTCAAATGAGATATTTTTCACTCTCTAATATTATCTTTGGAGACTGTGGCAATTGTAATTAAACTTAAAATTACTGCAAAACACTGAAACTGAAATATGTTTCAAACCCTCATGGAGCCATAACCAGAATCTAGATTTATGTAGGAACGAAAATAAAATACAGAAATAAACATAAACATAGAGTAGTAGCAGAATAAAAATTCATTTCATTAATATCAAATGACTGAAATATGCTTACAGACAAAATGGACATAAAATAGCTAGGGTAATGGTAGCTTATCTTTGATAAGAGATGTGGTGGCTACATGCCTCTGAACTGTGTTACAATGAGGCTAAAGAGTCTTTTTATTATTGAAAAATAAGAGAAAACCATAAACAACCAAAACCCTAACCCGAGGAGATGTAACACCAAGAGTTTATGGGCCTTGTTGGGGTTAATTGGGCAGCCAAATTCCCGAGGTAGTAACTTGGTCATATTATCTCCGTTTGGCGCATATGATACCTCGTTGGAAATATCTCTCCAAGGAATACACTATTTAGGGCCTTAAAATGGCTCTGGAATTTCAGGACCCAAAAAATGCTAAAAATAGTAAATAAGAAAATTGATGAAACTGACTAGTGGAATAGGCGGGTGGCCACCAATATCCACCTGGATCATTTTCCTTCTATTTTTATTATTTCCTTGGAAAAAAATCGGGGTTCCTCTTTATTATTTTCAACTGTGGAGAGGATATCGCTGCAATTAGGAACATTCGCCCATATCTAAGGCCACTCTCTGCCATTCTTAATTCCCCATTATTATAAGATCTTTTATTATTTTGTGAGGATTATTTTCTACAGTAATATTATTACAACGTATTTTATTATTTAGTTCAAATACAACATGTACTGTAACAAGCTTTCAACCACAATTATTTTCGCAAGACTAATTAAGTATCAGTTCTAAGTTTTAAACGATTGTTGAAATTTACAACAAGAAACAGTGAAATTAGCATCCAGAAACAACATGATAACAGACATAGTAGTGTGGGACCACAGGTCATGTAGTGATGGTTCCAAGCGATACATTAGTGTGCAAGCCAATTTATTAAATCAATTGGAAATGTGTCTAATTTAATTTTCCATTAATTAAATTGGACAATAAATTGTAATCTTATCTCATAAACACTTGTAATAGTTAACTGAGTGTGATAGACTCAGTTAGCTCATGAATTTTTGAGTTGATGGTTTTTCGTGAGGCATGCAGAGTGATTCTATTAGTTTTGGAGTTGAAGTTGTAGTTAATGTATTAGTTTAATGCATGAGAAATAAGTTAACACAATTAAGTGAGTTAAAATAAGTTTAACTAGTTGTAACTGATTATTGTACTAGTGAGAGGTCAAGTGAATTAAATCAAATTTAATTCACATGTAGTGATATGTAAAATGAGTGATGATTTACTATTAATAGCTACATGCATGTCACTTCCAGTAGAGACCCTATTGAGACAAAGGTTAAAGAGAAGTTCACTATCAGTTGTATTTTTAGCAAACTACCCAAATGTAGTTAAAACACCACATGATTTCCGATGATACTTGCGCAGTCAAGGAAGGCTGAAATTCCTAAACAATAGGGATTTCATTCCACAGGGATTGTGTGAGCAAGGCAGGCTGAAGATAGGTTGAGAATTGGCTAAGTGTTGGACCAATTTTGTCTGGATCAGTCTAAGACAGTCAAGATAGTGCAGGAGACTCTTGTGAGAAGAGTGCATTGTGATTGTTTCATGATTCCTTGGTTCATTATAAAATAGATATAGAGGTGTTTTGAGAAGCAAGATTTCCCCAAGAAAAATATTTGTGTTGTGGAATTATTTGTTTCTTTCTTTTACTTGGTGTGATTGTGCAATCGTGTTTAATTTCCACAAAATTAATTGTAGAAGGATTAAGTATTTTGCTTTAGTATATTGCATGATCATATTGAATCCATTGGTATATACATATTGTTTGTATAATTTCTACATGGTATCAGAGCGCCAGAAATCACAATAGTGGAGAAGAAATTGAGTTTGTGTTGAATTGCATTCAAACTTGCAGATACTTTCATTGGTGCGACAAGCAGATCAAGATGGCTTTCAATGTCTTAAGATTGGAATATGCCCTTGAGGGAAGTTCTAATTATATTGCATGGAAAGAAAAAATGGAGGTAGTGATGGAGGTCAACTGGTTGAAAGAATTCATTGATAATGAAATTCCCAAGCCCGCAGCAGCAGACGTCGCTCTTCTTGATGCTTGGAAAAAGAAGGTAGAAAGGGCAAGGAGGATCTTAATGGAGGGAGTAAAATACCACATTGTCTCAAGTCTCCATGGAAAGGTGACTCCACATGCAATGTGGAAGGCCTTGACAGATCTGTTTCAGAACAACAATGACCAAAGGAAGTTGGTGCTCAAGGACAAGCTCAAGAAAATCAAGAAGGAGGAGGGCGAGACGGTACCAACATACTTGGAAAAGTTCACTCAATGTTGAGATGAGCTTGGAAGTGTTGGTGTGACCGCAAAAGATGATGACTTGGTGAGCCTATCACTTCTAGGCCTTCCCAAGAGCTGGAAGAGTTATCAGGACTCTGTTAATGGGAGGGAGAATTTACCAGATTGGGAGCGATTTTGGTCGGATTTGGTACAAGAATAATTCAAGCAGAATTCCAAGGATGGATCCTCATCCAAGACTAATGACGAGGAAGATTATGCCTTGGCCAACAAGGCAAAGAATTCCAAGGGAAATAAATACCAAGGCAAAGTGGGCAAGAAATACTTTTCTAAGATCATATGCTTTCACTGTCACGAGCATGGGCACTATGCTACAAACTGTCCACAGAAGAAAAGAAAGAAGGAGCCTGCAGTTGCAGTTGGTGAAGCATTGGATTCACAGTGCGAGCTTGATTTTACATTCATTTCATGCATGGAAAGCACTTAATGGGTTGCATGTGGCACTTAGACAACGGTGCCTCATTCCATATGACAGGGAATATAGATCTCTTCAGTGACTTGGAGGAGAAGGACAACTAGAAAATCATAGAGTTTGGAGATGACGAGAGGTATAACACTACCGAAATAGGTACAGTTACCTTTCAGAGGGATAATGGCTCCCATCTCAGACTAGCAGATGTTTTTCATGTTCTAGGTCTAAGGAAGAATCTTGTCTCCGTAGTAGTATTGGAAGAAGGTGGGTATGAAGTAATGTTTATAGAATGAAAAGTATTCCTTAAACACATAGCCACGGGACACGTGAAGCAGATCGGTGTAAGAGTCAATAAATTGTATGCTCTCAAGGTTGAGGATGCATGCAAGGTTTTGAGGAGAAAATCAATGGTTAATGACTTGGTGGTTGAGAGGGAGAAATTATCTCTGAACATGCAGGCTTAGAAGCAGTCTCAGAAGGTTGTGGAGCAGCCACAATTGGAGAAGCAGAGAGGAGACCGAGTGGAAGAGTCCACTCAAGTAGAGACCTCCAGGAGGGGGAAGTTTCAAGCCAGAAGGGTAGAGGGATTACATGCAACTATACCTCCAGGTGTAAGGTGGGGTGATGTGCAAAATTAATCCCAAGAAGAAATTGGGCAGGGTTCATTGAGATGGTGTGTCTCATGGATCGAACCTGGCTACGAGGAGCCCACAGTAAAATAGTAGCAAGATCAGTTATATTGATGTAGTCAGATGTTAGGAAGACAAAAATCAAAGTGATAGGTGTCGAATATAGGAGCATAGATCAGAGTTGGCAGTGCAAAGTACATGGATGCAGATGTCAACAGCGCAGAGAGTCCAGTAGACACGTGCAGTAGCTAGCAGCAGTCAGAAGACTCTGATGACATATGAATTGTATTGATTCAGTTGTTTGGAGGCTATTCAGTTTCAGAAGTGTTGCATGCAATAGTTGCATGTGCGAACAACACTAGATGTTGCATGCAAGAGTTGCATGTGCGAACAACACTAGAGAAGTGTTTCATGCAAGAGTTGCATGTGCAAAAAACACTAGAGAAGTGTTGCATGCAAGAGTTGCATGTTGAATGCAAGAGGTGCATGTGTGCATGCAATGACATTTCAAGGTATCAGATCGGGACAGATTGATTCCTTTCTTGTTGAGAGGGAGTGTTGAAATTTGCAACAAGAAACAATGAAATTGGCATCCAGAAACAACATAACATCACACACATTAGTGTGGGACCACAGGTCATGTAGTGATGGGTCCAAGCAATACATTAGTGTGCAAGCCAATTTATTAAATAAATTGGAAATGTGTCTAATTTAATTTTCCCTTTATTAAATTCGACAATAAATTGTAATCTTATCTCATAAACACTTGTAATAGTTAACTGAGTGTGATAGACTCAGTTAGCTCAAGAATTTTTTATTTGAGGGTGGTTGGTGAGGCATGAAAAGTGATTCTATTAGTTTTTGAGTCCAAGTTGCAGTTAGTGTATTAGTTTAATGCATGAGAAATCAATTAACTCAATTAAGTGAGTTAAAATTAGTTTAACTAGTTGTAGCTGATTGTTGCACTAGTGATAGGTCAAGTGAATTAAATCAGTTTTAATTCACATGCAGTGATCTGTCAAGTGACTGATGATTTACTATTAATAGTTGCATGCATGTCAGTTCTAGTGGAGACCCAATTGAGACAAAGGTTAAAGGGAAGTTGACTATTAGTTGTATTTTTAGCAAACTGCCCGGATGCAGTTAAAACACCACATGATTTCCCATGATACTTGCGTAGTCAAGGAAGGCCGAAATTCCTAAATAATAGGGATAGCATTCCTCAAGGATTGTGTGAGTAAGGCAGGCTTAATACAGGCTGAGAATTGGCTAAGTGTTGGACCAATTTTGTCTGGATCAGTGTGAGACAGTCAGGATAGTGCAAGAGACTCTTGTGAGAAGAGTGCATTGTAATTGTTTCATGATTGCTTGGTTCATTATACAATAGAGATAGAGGGGTTTTGAGCAGAAAGCTTTCCCGAGAAAAATATTTGTGTTGTGGATTGATTTGCTTGTTTCTTTTACTTGGTGTGATTTTGCCTTCATGTTTAATTTCCATAGAATTAATTGTAGAAGGATTCAATATTTTTCTTTAGTATATTTCATGATCATATTGAATCCATTGGTATATACATATTGTTTGTATAATTTCTACAATGACTTCCTAATAATGTGTCTTACTATTTTAAACGACTTCCTAATAAAACAGAGTGTGCTTACTTATACAAAAATACAACAATACAGGGAAATCACAAGTACTCGATATTTCTAGAATTGATATCCTAGGAAATACTCGCTTCAACATTAGACACATTTAAGATTGTTGAATAGCTTATGGGTGATTGAAATTAAAATGGAGAGCTCTCAATTTTAAACGAATTTTTTTACGGAAAATACAAACCTACGGATAAGTATGCTTTCCCTAAGTGTGGTGGTTCACTTAGAACAACCGAAAGAAATATATTTGAGATTTTCCTTAAAATGAATAGATAAAGGGTGAAAACCTACTTGTAATATGTTCACTTTCCCTCGCCTCCCTTCATCGTTTTCGTCGCTCTCAATCCCACTTAACTCGCTTGATTGATACCTGCCATGGAAAACATAAGACATAAAACAACATAAAGGCAATATGATCTATTCAAGTTAAAAAAAATTGAATCGATTAAATTCATAAATACACATATAAAATCATTGACACGTCTATTAGGAAAGGAACAAATGTCTTTATTATAAATTAGAAGGAAGAGTAAAACGAGTTGATCGATTCGTTGTCACTCATCCAGCTTGAGTCCCATCCTCATCACATCCATCATTAACAATCCAGCAACATCACAATACATGCACAATACCTCCAAGAGTTGTGATCTCACCAGCATAACTCTACTAAATAAAAATTCTTGCTCTCTTTTGCACTATGTTCAGTGCTCTATTATAAGTAGACGAAGGTAGTTTGACATAATGAATCATTGAATGGATTTCCTAAAAATGGATGAAGATGTTTCCTTTTTCACGGGAATAGGAGGATAAGAGGTTTAATGACTTCATGGGTTCCAAATTCAAGGTTATCGGATGAGGTGAAATCTGGAACAACTTCTAGAAGTCGCTAGAGGTTGGGGAGGTTCCTAGAATCTAATGAAAAATTCACTCTCAGTCAGCCAATGTACCTCAAAGTGGTCCTAGATCCTCTGCAACGCAGCCTTGCATGGGAGTAGATGCTATGCAAAGAAGCTATAGCTGTCGACAGGTGTGTTGATGGCTCAATGGGGCACTTCAACTAGCATGTAAGCAGTGAAAATTTCATGAAGGAAAAACACCAATTTGATGACTTGTTTAGGGCAAGTAGAAACCAATTTAGAGTATTATAGACCCTAATGAATATTGATATGTGTTTTGGGATGATGCCCAAATTGACCTGGAACAACTGCCCCCTAAAGCATGAAGTCAAAAATGATAATGTTGAGTGATTTTCTTTACGACGTGATGAGGAGGAACTGAAGCAGACGAAGACCTGCATCAATTACAATATATTACATCATGATATTGTTTCATCTTGGACATGAATTGCTGAGGGAGGCATATGCCATACTCAGCACATAAACTATCATAACATTAGAAAGTCGTATACAAATATAGACTTGTCTACAGATATAGACCCATAATAGGATGACCATCTGAATAATGACCATCGTATAGATGACTTGGTACATCCCCTGAAATCACAGCCCATATGGATGAAACTAGATCTGGGTTCTTCTATCTCGTTCACCCGATCACTTAAATTACGAGTCTAACCATGCGAATATGTGATCTGAAGTCAAACATGGGAAGACACCGTCTGATTACCAGCCAATGATGTGAGCTTTTAACAGATGCGAGAGAAACCATTGTTGATGGTAATGGCTCTCAAGGTACTGCAGTACATTCTGCATGGTGTGAATAGATTATTTGATGCCGAACACCATACAAATTCTTTCGGTTGAAGGCCTGTGATGTCAACCTGTCGCTGAAAGCGAGAAACCTGTCGTTGATGTAAGCAAGCTCCAAGGTACTGAAAGGTTGTTTCTAATTCAACTTCCTGGATGATGAGATGATGTTGACAGGAAGCGACTCATCGCAGGAGGGAATTGATGCTTCCCTCATCAACGACACGAAACAAGAGTAATGATTTTTGAGACAAGATGTGATTGATGAAGCAATTTCAGGGATGGATGTCATGAAATGAAGTTTTATGAGTGTTGCAAAGGATGAGGAATAACTGAGTGACTTCTCTTGAACGTATCAGTGACACTGAATGAATTGGTAGCATTTGACCCAAAACCGAAGTGATGGATGGTATGATATACCATAGGTATGAAAGACCGTCAAGCATATTACCCAACCCAAAAATTATAGAGATGAAGTGAATAAGTGTCATGTTCAGTAGCGACTTGCTTCCATAAAGTGTTTTATCCCTTTCCAATTTTCCGCAGTCATTGCTAACGAGTACCTCTTTATTTTTTAACAAGCTTGAGGAGGATAACATATGCTTGATACATAATTCCACCCTTCAGGTGAATCCATCGCTATTTGATGCTTTAATGAGTCTAGCGAAGGTGAAACTCGATCTTGTCATGATGGACAAGTCCGTTGCTATTTGATGCTTTAACAAGTCTAACAATAGCGAAAATGGATTAACAATAACTATTTAAAATAGTGAAAATGGATAAAAATAATATTAATTTAATTAAATATGCATAAATTAATCAAAAAGACTATTAAATTAAGAAATTACCAAGTCATTTTTACCATTTCACCTTTACCACTTGAATTTTAGTGTTATGAGTCTGTTTTACCCTCAAACTTCAGCGGTTGATTGCAACAGATTCTGTGGATAATTTCTTGTGCCGTATGGACCAGGTAGAAGATATTACCCTCCTCTTTCTATTAATTTCATTCTTGTTCAGTTTCATGTACATTTTTTTAGGGCTTTTGGGCTCCTAAGGTAAATATACAACGCCCTAGTACCAACGCACCCTTGAATGTCAAAAAGTGTGTTGCAGAGAGGTTGGAAAGAGGGCCAGTTCCTCTGCAATGCTCTATCTTCCACTCAGGGGTGCGTTGGGCGCAATTCATAAAATTGTATGTTGTTTTCTGCCCAACATTTCTCCAGTTTTTTGCATGGAATGGATCCTAACTAAGCCTATGGTGTGATTTCAGACTTTGATCGGATTATAATGTCGATTACATGGCAAGAAAGATAACATGAAGAACAAGATATGGTTTCCCTAAATGATACTGTGAGAGCCCTCAGAGACTGTGGGTTTCTCAAGTACTTCAGATTGCCAGAGATGAGGCAACACATGGAAGTATTGCAGTTCTCGATCCGTTCATGGGACCTGGCACTACAGGAATTTCACATTGGGGAAAAAGTGCTCCCAATATTGGTTTATGACATTTACTTTCTGACAATTTTGTCGAGATGTGGTGCCCTCATTTCCCTTGCAGGCTCCATCCGTGGAGGTGAAACAGTGAAGGAATACATATGACAGTTTTTTCGACCAGGAAATGAGCCTAGCAAATATGAAAAGATAAATATCAAAGATGTACCTGATATGCCTTTGCAAACGCTCCTATTCACTATTACAAAGCTAGCCGGTAGCGTGACACTACATGTCGCGAACATATCATACATGCAGTATGCACTTGAGTGTCTCGAGCCAACCATGTTTAAATGGGTTGAAGCAGTACTCCTTCAGATGAAAGAACAATTGAAAAACGTAAAAAGTGGGAAGACCAAAAATTTCATCTATGGGTTGATCTTGATCACTTTTGTTTTGGAGCGATTTCCATTGATGCAACCACAACATGTGACATTGGGATTAGCTGGTCCTAGAGATCCATAGATACAGTGGTGGGTCGAGTTGATGGATATACATGATAATCAGGAATCGATCTCGTTTTCCACTACATTCTTCAGTTGGCTTTGAAGACGTAATATCTTCATAGAGGAGCATCCATATGCAAGGATGGATTTCCGTGGAGATCCGGATTTGATTTTACCAGCCGACGCTCAATGGGGTGTTATAGGTAAAACGTTGACCATGTTTTTTATTTTTTGAGGTTTTTTACATATTTTTGTTTTTTTTTTTTTATGTTTCCAAGACTAAAATAAATATGTTTTATGTATGTAGATGCAGGTATCGCTCGACCAATGTTTTGTGCACAAAAGGTGGGAGAACTAGCAGAGAGGACTGTCGGGAGAACAATCCTTCAGGATTTGGATTTAGTCGAGACTCTTGCTGAGTTGCAGCAGCATGTGGAGGGATTGACTCTTTGGATACCGAATGTCCAAATCGAGGAGTTTCGTATGAGGCTGCATCGCCATACCATTGGTGTGCCTAGCCGTTGGATGAGGCTATTGCGCATGATAGCCCAAGAAATGACTTGATATCATGAGCATCACTAGTTTTACTTAGATTATGCTATGTCTGTATACATTTTGAGGTCATATGACCAACATGTCTTGGACACAATTTTTGTAAACAACTCGATATAAATATATTTTACTTTTAGTGTTTTTCTATGATTATGCGAAATCCTATTCAATTGTATGATTTGAATTGAAAATATATCTTTACATATGTTGAAAATGTCTATTTATCACATAATTCTCCAATGAATCAACCAGAGTGTTAAAGTTTCTGGAAATATGTTGATATTCAATGTAATCAAAATGTATTTCCAAAATACGAACTCTAAGGAACATGCGATAAACTGTTGGCTTTCAGACAACATAGATGCTAGTAAGCCGTAGTATGACAAGTTGTAAATCCATATTGATGATGACGTGGCAAATTCCAAGTGAAATGGCATTAGAGAGTAGTTCAATCAACTCGCTATACTCAACGATATTGTTGGTTGATCGACCAATACAAATCCCTTGGAAGCTCACTAACTCGCCACTTGGAACAATGATGGCCCATGCTGCAGAGGATAAATTCTGAGTACTACGACTAGCACCATCGACATATGCAACAAATGGTTCTAAATATTCTGGCATCTGCAAAAAATGAAAAGTGGATTACTAACCACATGAAAAAATCTAAAATACACATTGTTACACACACACAATCAAAGCATATAATACAATGTTTACGATGCAAAATCAGGCATATTAGCGTTTAAGATACAACCAATTTCGAGGTTATGACAATGGGAGCCCATCATAATCTACCAAATCGTAGGCATCATTAGCCAAAATGCGCTTGAAAATGTAGGGGTCGTGCCATAATGGTTCAAATTTCCCTGTTCCTATATTATCAGCTTCCTGGTCATAAAGAAAGACTACGTCTCCTTTTGAGAAGGTGTGAGGCTTGACATTGTAGTCATATTGTGCCTTAATTTTTCTCTTATGTGCTTCCTTGGCCAATGCGGCTTCACGACATCTTTCATATAGATGGATGAGATCTAAAAGGTGTGCCTCTTCTTCAGAAGTTTCAAGTAGCAGGTCAATCGCAAGTTTCAACGATGGTATTTCGCATTGTATCGGTAAGATAACTTCCAGACCGTAAACTAGCTGAAAGGGAGTAAATCTGGTTGCATTTATCACCAAGGTTTGATATGCCCACAAAGTCGAGTACAAGATCAAATTCAATTTTCATTTATGAACCCCAATCATGTGTTGAAGCATACACTTAAGAATATTGTTGACAACTTCAACTTGTTCATTAGCTTATGGTTAATAAGGGGTAGAAATATCATGTCACGGTCCTATCTTGGAAGTCAGCTCATCCATCATGTGATTGTGAAAATGTTTTCCATGATCTGTGATATGGCTTGTGGTACACCAAACTGTGAAACCACATGGTTAAAAAAGAACAATGTAGATGTCTGTCCTGTGTTGTTGAATGTAGGCATCACTTCGACCCACTTGGTAAAATAGTCAACGACGACAATAATATACCCATGCCCCCCTACTGAGTAGGGGTTACATGTCATGAATTCAATGCCCCATTTTTCAAATGGTCCAACAACGACGACAAGATGCATTGGTGCTAGTAGCAAGTGGGTTTTATGGTCAAATATCTGGCAAGCATGACAACTTCTAACCACGATAATGCAGTCGCAAAATATGGAAGGCTAGAAGTAACCAGCGTAGAGAATATTCTATGTGATTGCATAACCAGAAAAATTTCCACCACATGCACTAGAATGGTAATCATTTAGAACATTTTCGTCTTCCTCATGCATGAGGCACCTACATAAAATCGTATCGACACTACGACGATAAAGTGTATCATTGACAAGCATATAATATTTGGCTTGGTATCGAATACGTCATTGTTGAGAGCGAGAGGTATTGGGCCAAAAAGTTTGGGTTTGGAGATAGATAATGAAATCTACATACCATGGGTCAGATGACTCGATCAGAAACAAAGACTCATCCAAAATTGATGGTTCCATAGTAGGATCGGTACTTCTCGAAGGAAGGTCACAAATAAGCTCAAAAAACACCGAAGACTTATTTGACTTGGATTTGATGAACTCCAAATCAAACTACTACAAAATGACAATCCATCTTGAATGCTTCCCCCCCAGCAATTGACGTGACAGAATGTATGTCATAGGGTTGCAATCCAAAATGATAATGGTCGTTCAGAGCAGGATATAATGGTGAAATATTTGTACAACTTGAGCGACTATCAAAGCGAGCTTCTTAATGTATGTGTACTTAACTTCCGTATCATTGAGATCACGAATCAAATAATATATCGGATGTTCAATCCCATATTCTTCTTGGACTAAAACCATAGTGATGGTTGTATCTACAACGGCGAGATACATGAAGTAGTCACTCTGATAATTTGGGGGATAGATTAATGATGCTCGGATCAGGGAATATTTGATAACACCAAAGGAAGCTTGTGCAACCTCATCCCAATGGAAGGGTACACCCTTTTTCAAGAGTCGAGTAAATCCTTTAGCTATTTCGACGTAGTTAGAATGAACCTCCTTAGAAAGTTAGGCTTCCCTTGGAGTCTCTGTAACTGAAGCAGAATGGAAGGAGCAAGAAAATCAATAATATCTTGGACCTTCAATGGATCAAGCCGAATTCTGTCTTTTGACACGACGAATCCAAGTAAATGACCAGAACCAACACCAAACACACATTTGCGCAGATTGAGGCATATTTTATAATGGCGATATCGTAGAAAGATCACTCTCAGAGGTAGCAGGTGGTCAGCCTGTTTCTATGAATGTGCAATTAAGTTGTACATATATGGTTGAACTATGTTCTTGATGTCATGAAAATCATAATTCATTACCCTTTGGAATGTGGCCCCAGCGTTCTTTAAACCAAAAGGGATCTTGTGATAAGCGAATGTGCCCCGGGGAGAGATAAAATAAGTTTTATATTGGTCCTCTGGGTGAATATTAATCTGATTATAACCGAAGAATCCATCCATGAATGAAAATATTTCACATCTAACACATTCATCAATAATTTGGTCAATAAATGGAGTTGGATAGTTGTCTTTCTGACAAGCATGATTAACATCCCGACAGTCGACACACACTCTAATTGTCCCTTGTTTCTTCATGACAGGAACAATGTTAGATACCCAATCGGTAAGAGGAACAGGGTAAATGAATCCAGCACGCGAAAAAATTTCAACCTTTGGTTTAATGGCAACAAATTTATTAGAGTGAACAAGATGGAGACGTTGTCGCACCGGCTTAACATCAAGATAATTTTTAATCTCATGTTCAACAATGTTGGAGTCGATACCTAGCATCTCCTCATATGACCAAGGGAATACATCTCGAAATTTACGAAAAAGAGCGTGGTAAGTGTCAAGTTCATATGGAGAACAATACACACTGACATGAATGTTTTCTACAATACCGGGTTTGGTTGAAATATCGATAGAAATTGTTTCTTGGATATTTTATGGGTTTCTATCATAATCGATGGCATCTATAGAAATAGAATTCGTCAAGTAATCAATGATAGTAGGCTGATATAATTTAGATGGGTTTTCTTCACTGTAATCTGGAATATGGGATCATTGATGTGATTATTCCCATGGTTCTTCTTCAGGCATCATGGATTCTATAATGCTCTCATTAGTCGATAATATGCGTGAAAATGGATTAGAAGAAGTACCACAATCCAAAGAACGATCAACCCAAACTATCGACGACAATGGATTCGGATTGGCCGCATAAGCCAAGAAAAATGATTTCTATGCTAGCTCAATTGGACTTAGCGGCATGATGTCGTCAGGCCTAACTACTTCAGAATCATTGGGTATCTTCCTTAAGTCATATGAAGTGGAAGATATCATGTTGCAGGTCTCTATATGTGTGATTTACACCGATGTTGTAGGCGGCGGTAATGAAAAGGTGCTCAATAGGGAAGGACCCTTAAAGATTCCTACACCAATGTTCTAAAGAGAAGGTGGGGGTCCGTCAACAAACGGAACACTTCCAGTTGCCTGGGAACCAGAGGCGAAGAAAGAGATTTTATCAATGGTTGTGATACTTCCTTTATGGGGGAAGATGATCATACAAAAGTAAGTAGATACTACCGCAACCATAGCATAAACCCATGGCCTTCCAAGTAATATATTGTTCTCGAGGGGTCCGTCAACGACCTCAAATTCAACAGTAATCGATTTCCCCCTAGTTCTACTTGCATGTTACTAAGAATTCCACAAGGGTGATATGTTCGACTGTCAAAAGCTTTTAATGTCGTAGGTGATTGTGACAAAGTCAGCGAACCAAGTGACTTCCAGCAACTCATTGAAACAATACAAGTAGATGTGCCTTCATCAATGATAGTGTGATGAATGAGGCGATTTAGGACATGTACTTGAATCAATAGCAGTAACTGTGATGGTAATTGTGGCACATACCCCGTGTGATTAAATACTACAATATTTGAATCCGTCAGATTGATTCCACCAATCACAGACAACAAAGCTTGCTTCTTGGAGGGAAAATTCTGAAGAACCTCAAGCATTGACATAGCAGAAGGTGACTGAGCTAGGTATTCCACTACATTATAATTTTTAGCTGCACGAGCTTGAGGGTTGAATGTTTATTTGTGAACTACTCCCTTCGGCGGTTTTATTGTTAACTCTGGAAGGATAAGTGGTAGAGCCGAATAAGATGAGGTCGAAGTCGAAGTGGTAGGCTGATCTATAGCCTAGCCATTTCATGACAACAATGGATTACTATAATCTTTACTTCAAGTCGACACCAAAAAATCATTTTTTGGCTTCGCAGCGGATAGCATAAGAACTTGTGAACTAGAAGCAGGATCCATAGCAAACATATGTATTTCCGGGTTCAGAAAAGGTTTTTTCAACACTGCAGATGCAGCATAAGTCTTAAGAAGCTTTGGGACTTCTGAGTGGTGAGGACAATCTTGCGTAAAATGCTTCTCATTACATATCAAGTAAGGGTAACGAGGTTTCCAAAAAGAGCCAGATGAATTAGATGATTTTTCCCGCGGGATGAATTTTATTTCTTATTATATTTCCCCTTATTATTATTTCCAGGTTGCTTATCACTTTTTCCTTTGTTATATGACACGACATGGATTTCAGAAGAAGATGCCAGATTAGATGCAGTAGGGTTTTGATTTGAAACAACGTAGGACTAGATAGTCGACTTGCTGCTGGAGCGCTAGCAGAACCAATCACACCATCACTGACATGAATGTCATGACCAGATGGAGTAGGAGGAACAATAAAATTTGGTTGCAGTGCATTTTGAATATTTTCGTAGAGCGTGCCATACTAAGTGTAAATCAAATCTAGATACTAGGCACGAGCAATGAATTTCTTTTTAGTGAAAAAAATGCCTTTCGCCACATCCTCGGTTATAGATGGCAACAAGGACTTAATAAACCACTCAGTTAAAATTTGACCAGGAACAAATGTTCTAGCCATTCGATGACGATGACGCCACTAGTGTATATGATATGATATATGAGTAGGAATGGTCTATTTAAAGCTTTTAAAAAGTTCTGTTCCAGTTTCATATCTGATGCATAACTAGAAGTGGGTTAAAAAAGTAGTGGCTAAAGCTTTAAAGTTATCAAACGAAGCTCGTGGTAATTCAATGTACCACTTCACAGCCAGACCAGTGAGCATTCGCCGAAAAGGACACAATAAAACATAATCATCATTTAAGGAATTTGATGAACACCATAAATTATAAGTCATGACATGTGTAGAGGGGTCTTCTCCAGAATTTCCATTGAATTTGGGAACGTTTGAGGGTAAATTATGAGGAATCACTGGCCACCAAGGCAAATAATGAATGGGATCATTGGTAAGCCGATTTAAATAAGGAAACTCTAACATTAGAACAAATGGAAACTATTGATTAAGTTCAATTTGAGCATAACCAGGATAAGATGGAATCACCTGAGAAGTAGGCCTTTGCAAACCAACAAATGGATTCTGTTGTTGGTAACCCAAATAGGGGTAGGCTTGTTGAATAGGACCTGGATAAGCTTGATATTGTGGGAATGGTTGTTGTAGCTACCATGGTATCTGATTAAACAGTTTCCCTCTAGGATAATTCAAATCCGGTTGTGAATAAACAAAGCCAGTAGAAGCCTGTGACAAAGGTAAATTAGCCTTTGGTTGAAAATTTTCCAATACATATGGTTTTTGAATACTAGCCTGAGAAGACAGAGTCTATAGACTCGAAAATTGAGGGTTAGGGGTGGAAGGACCCACTTGAGAAGACTGGCCAAAATCCATAGAAGAAATGACGGGCATAGTAGGCATAGATGCAACAGGTTGAACTGGTTGATATTGATACACAACCATTTGCGGATGAACAAGAAAAGTAGGCTGCCATTGGCAAACAAGAATTCCAACATATGATTGACCTAAATACGACATAGTACTACCATATGGACCGAACATCTGTGATCCCCTAGCATATGGAGTATAGGGATATTTCACATACTGAATTTCATATGATGGGTATCCAACAAATACTAGATAAGATGGATGGTAATTGGATGGACCAACCGGATATTCAAGGTGAGGTTGTTCAATATTCATGATAGATGAACCATATAGAATTCTAGATGATGACATAGGCAAATTCCATGGAATAGATGAGACACCAAAGTAGGTTCCATTTAAAGCCTGGTAACCCAGTGGGACAGACGGAACACCATAAAGATGAGCCTCGGGTGTCGTCAAAAACATCGAAGATGAAGCAACAGTAGATGATCCAAAATATTTTGCTTGAGATCTGTTAAATAATTACATGTAAAAATTGCAACTTAAATGAGAAACTTTAAAGGCATAAACATAATAAGGGAGAAGCAATTAGCATCATGCAAGAAGACACATAATTGATATTGGAGTTATTCTAGGAGGGACTACGTCTCCGGTCCCTGCTTAAATAGTGGGGAGGCCCTCTTTTATTAAGTGGAAAAAAATTAAAGTACAAGTATAAAATGAAAAATTACACCCTTATACCTCCATAGTTGAAAGTGCCCGAAAATTGAAGACCTCTGATGAAGAAATGGACAACATCGTTGGATTCGTGACATCAAGAGGTGTAGAATCCATATAAAATTTTACTGAATCTAACAAAGTGAAAATATGACCCCTCTAGAAATTGCTCAGATCATGGTTCCACCCCCCTCCTACACAGTGCTCTTGGTTCCACTGTCTCGATTTTCATGCCTGCTGTTGACCTGCTTGGGTGCTCTGCTGAGATGAAAGGTTTAAATATTGAAGTGTTGGAAGAATTCCCAAAGGAAGTCGTTGGGAGAATGTTTATGATCCTCATTGTGAGGGAAGGGGTTGGGTGGTCAAACCTCGCCCCCTCTGAAATAACTTGGATTTTTTTTGCTTTTTAAAAAAAAAAAAATTGTGCCTTGGATTTTTTTAACACCCGTCATTATTAATTTTGGGTGGGGGGGGGGGGGGGGGCGGTTGGTGTATTGGGCGGCCTGCCCCCCATACTCTGCTGACACAGAATGGATGTGGCAACATTGGTTGGGTTGGAGGTGGGGTTCACCACCCCCGCCACCCATAAATACATATAGTTTCCATAATGTGAGTGCGGGGTGGTCGGGCGGCAGGGTCACGACTACTACCCACCACTTATTTATAATACCTTGATATGTTTGTTGGATGGGAGGGTGTGGGTCACGCCCTCCAAAATTATATATATATATATATATATAATTTTCAAACTGACCATTTTTGAAAATTTGTTAATTTGACCAAAGGGACAAATTAACGACCCCACAATTTCGCCCAGAATCCGATTGGAGCTGGCCGTAATCAAAATTTGACTGCTTCTAACTCCTCCATACAGACTCATAATTGAGTGTCGTCTCTGTTGTTGGAATCAGAAAGATGAGATCTTCAACCTAAAACTAAGTTTGCCACATTCCAGACACTTTGATTTTTAAGTCACTTGTACTTGGAACTGTTTGATCCACCTGGATCATTCCTCCCCACTAAAGAGCTTTTGGACCCCAAAAGCCTTATCAATCAATAGGAAAGAGAGGGAGTTGCTCCCTCACCTTCTCCTTTTCAAGCCATTTAGCTTTACTTGGGTGCATCCCATTGAAACCAACATGGAGATATTCCACATATCCTCGTCGTGAAGTCCTAGTTCTTCGATCAAGAATGATGTCCTTTGGAAATTCATTGAGATACTCTTGTGCAAATTCATCCATTGTAGGAAATTATATTACCTCCTCAGTGTCCATAATAAATGGTGGTTCATAAAGCTTCAGATTTTCGACATTCACGGCCGAGTACATCTGCATGTATAGGAAATTTGAGTCGGAAATCATTATTCCCAATCTTCTCCAATATGGTAAATGGACCATACTGGATTGGTCACAATTTCTTGCCTTCCCCCTTCATTCGATCCTTGTTGATATGGAACCACACTTTGTCACCAACTTGAAATTTATGGTCAACTCCATGCTTATCATGTCAGGGTTTATATCGAGTCTGACTCTTTTCCAACTTCTCTTGCATTGCTTGGTGAATTGTCTATATCTTTTGGATGAACCGTTGTGCTTTGTCCATGTCATCACGTCCACTGGAATCTTCATCCCTTCCATAGATCATGTCAAAAGGGTCCTTTGGTAAGTAACTAAAACTTGTCTCGAATGGTGAACGTTGTGTAGAGGAATGCACTACTTGGTTGTAGGTGTGATGAACATATGGAAGATGCTCATCCCACAAATTGGGATGTTTGTTGCAATAGCCCCGCAACAAGATTACCATGGTACGGTTGACGACCTCTGTCTGTTTTTTGGTTTTTCGATGGAATTTCCTACTTCTCTTCAACTTGGTTTCCTTCATATGCCACAAGCTGGTCCAAAACTCTCCAAGGAAGAGAGAGTCTTGATCTAACACAAACATTGTGGGCAACCCAAAGTGGATCCAAACATACTGAAAGAAAAGATAAGCAGACTTCTTATAAGTGACTTGCTTTAAACAAGGCATTAATATGCACATTTTACTAAAGTGGTCTATGACAACATACAAATAGTCATGACCCTTTCTAGAGATAAGAAAACCTCCTACAAATTCCATCGACACACTTTCCCATGTACGACCCAGAATAGGGAGTGGTGTGTAGAGCCTAAGTTTTCTATTAGAGGGCTTTGAAATAGAACACAACACACATCGCTTTACAAAACGGGTTACAATGTTTTTCATATGGGGCCAAAAGCAAAAACTTTGCAAATGACATAAGGTTTTTCGACACCAATGTGACCAGACACAAGAGAGGTATGTGCCTCTTGAATTACATGTACCCTTTCTGCTGTGGGTATGCACAATTTTCCAAGGTGATACAACAGCTTCCCTTGCAAATGATATTTTTCCACCTGTGAACCATGAGTTAGTTTTGCATATATTGCTTTAAAGTCATCTTCGTTAACGTATTGTTTAGCATAACTTTCAAAAGACAACGAATCATTATGCAAAATAATAGAAGCCACAATAGGAGGGCGAGAGATAATCTCTGCTACTTTGTTACAAGTGCCCTTCTTATACTTTATTACCAGATGAAACTGCTGTAGAAACCCCATCCACCTGAAATTATGAGACTGTTTTAGCTTGGTCTGTGACTGAAGGTATTGCAAGGGCTGATGATCCATATGGATGATGGTCTCCTTGCCGATTAGGTAGTGTTTCCACTTTTTCAGACTTTGGACCAAGGCATACATTTCCTTGTCATAAGTGGGGCAATTGATGACAGCCTGAGAAAACTTCTCTGAATGGTAACATATTGGCTTCTTTTGCTGCAATAGTACAACTCCCATGGCGTACTCATTGGCATCGTTTTCAATCTCAAAAGGCTACTGGAGATCAGGTAAAGCCAGGACTAGTGCAGTGTTGATTTTCTCTTTCAGTGCTTCGAAGGAATTTTTCTTCTTTCCTCCCCACTGAAAGGCTTGTTTGATACTTGTCAGTTCATGTAAGGGTGATGTAATAACAGAGAAGTTGGAAATGAATCTCCTTCAGTACTATACTACACCTAGAAAACTACAAACCTTTGTTGCATTGGTAGGCTTAGGTCATTTTACAATCACCTCAACTTTGGAGGGGTCTATTTTTAGTTGACCATTACCAACAATATGACCTAGGTAAACCAAAGAGGTTTTCCTGAACTCACACTTTGAAAATTTTACATACAATTCTTCCCTCTTTAATACATCAAGCACTTTCTTTACATGGCATACATGTTCATCCCAAGTCCTACTAAAGACAATAATATCATCTAAATACACAAGGACAAATTCATCAATGAAAGGCCTAAAAATATCATTCATGACCCTCATGAATGTGGTTTGAGCATTGCACATTCCAAATGGCATCACCATCCATTCGAACAATCCCTGTTTGGCATTGAAGGCAGTTTTCCACACGTCTTGCTCTGCAATTATGACCTGGTGATAACCACTATGCAAATTCAATTTGGTGAAATAGATAGCATTCTTTAATTGATCTAACAAATCATCGATGCGAGGGAGAGGGTATTGATTTTTCATCATGATTTTTTTTAGTTCCCAATAATCCACGCACATCCTCCATGTGCCATATTTCTTGGGTACTAACACGATTGGCGAGCCGCAAGAAGAAGTACTTGGCCAAATGACCCCTTGGTTCAAAAATTCCCGTACCTGCTTTTTGATCTGCTCCATCTCGATAGATGACATCCTGTACATACCAATGTTTGGCAATGGAGCATCATGATGCAAATGGATTTCATGTTGGATTTCTCGTTTCAGAGGAAATCCTCTAGGTTCCTGAAACAACTCATCATAGTTATAAATAAAATCACATAATTCATGATTATGAGCCAGATCACATCCTCAGAAAGCATCATATGTTTCTGCATATTTTTCTCTCACAACCATGAGCAAACACCCCTTACTGGAATTCACCAATATCTTCATCTGTCATGCACTTACAAGACTGGCACTGATCTTGGTTTGATGAACTCTTACAATATACTCTACCCCATCCTTTGATATTTGGTATTTATTTTCATGTCAAAAGAAAACTGCTTTCATGTTGTAAAGATAGGGACTCCCTAACACAATACCACAGATATCCAATGATATGACATCTAGTTCTAGTTCAACCACCAGTTTAGAAGAAATTACAAATTTAACCTTACATTGCTTGGTTACATTTAGTTTTGCTTTGTCATGTATCCATCCAAGCGGATAAGGTTTCGGAATAGGCTTAAATTCTAAGCCTAACTTTTTAACCAAAGATTCTGAGATTAATTTTTTTTTAGAGCCTTAATCAAATAGAGTTTCTAATTTTATATGATTTATGACAACTCTAATATGAAACAACTCAATTATATTTCATTCATTAGGAAGAGGCTCATCTTTTGAACTAGTTCTTTCATGCAATTTAGAATTAAGATGAAGAGAATGAGTACCTTTTGTCCCTGTTGTTGCGATCAATGCCTCATCACCAGAGTCAGATCCAAGGTCTTGCTACGTAGTTTCTACCGTATATTTCTTACCTTTTCCTCCATATCTCTTTGGATTCTTTTCTGGGTACAACTTCCAACAATGATCGTCGTCATGACCTTCCTTTTGCAGTGAGTGCAATAAGGCTTTTCTCCTTCATCCTTCTTTGTTGATGCCATCTTCTTTTCCTTTCCCTTTGAATTGGCCATTTGAAGGTTTGAAAGGTGGTTTATTTGAATGATCATCCTTATCATTTCTGCCCTTGGTTTCAAGATGAATGGCCCTTACAGTAGCCGAGTCAATAGTAGTAGGTTAAAACATTAACAATGAATGCCTAATGTAAATATGTAATGACCCAATGTACTTAGTTACAACTTCAGGTGAATCTAATGAAATGCCCAAACTTAGTGCTTTTTTTCTAATTCCTCGGTAAATATTTGCATGTTTTGTCCTTTACCTTGCCTCAGGTACTGCCACTCCATTAAGGATATTTGCTTATAACCCAAGGGATATAATTGATCTTTAAGTGCAGCAATAAAATTTGACCATGAGGAAATAAGGTTACTCAAATTACTACTACCTTGAAGTTTTCTCTCCCACCAGATGAGAGCTATTCCATTTATTCGAAGAGATTCCAACTGGATCTTTGCCTCATCCTCCACAATCTGCTGAATCTTGCAGTATAGTTCAAGATACCTAATCCAATTGTTAAGTTTCTTTGCATTACTTTCACAATTATACATGGGTAGATAAAATTTGACATTTAACTTAAAGAAAGGTTTATTAGATGCATTTCCCAAGTGAGAAGAGGAGGAAGAACTTTCACTTGCTAGAGGAGAAGGAAGTGGATCTCCTCCATTATCTCCATGCCCTGAAACTTGTCCTTCTGAAGAATTCTCCCCTGCTTTCTCTAGTTTCTCAAGTCTAGAGAAAAAATTTTCAACTCGATCTGCCATGGTGTAGAAGGTCTTGCGGAAGTTGAGCTCCTCTTCATTTCGAACATCGTCATCTGTGTTTCTTCTCTGATGTGCACGTCCCGCTTCAGGATCAAAATACTGTAGTGTCCCTTCGCCTCTTCGTAGCCTATTTCTAGTTAGCATACAAGCATGTAATTCACATCTACAAACACCTTCTCTCATACCACTTGATCCAAAATTCTTTTTCTTGAGATGTGTTAAAGAATTACATGTAAAATTTGTAGCTTAAACGAGAAACTTTAAAGGCATAAACATAAGAAGAGAGAAGCAATTAAAATCATGTAAGAAGACACATAATTGATATTAGAGTTCATCCAGGAGGGACTACGTCTCCGGGCCCTGCTAAAATAGTGGGGAGGCCCTCTTTAATTAAGTGGAAAAAACGAAACTACAAGTTCTAAGCCATTTCCAGAGGGGTCAGATCATGGTTCCAACCCCCTCCTGCACAGTGCTCCTGGTTCCACTGTCTCGATTTCTGTGCTCGCTCCTGACCTGCCTGGATGCAATGCTAAGATGAAAGGTTTAAATATTGAAGTGCTGGTGGAATTCCCAAAGGAATTCGTTGGGTGAATGTTTATAATCCTCATTATGAGGGAGGGGGTCAGGTGGTCAAATTCCACCCCCTCCGAAATAACAAACCACACCTTGGCTTTATTTAACACCTGCCATTATTAATTTTGGGTATGTTGGGGGGTTGGGGGGGTGCCCACCCCCCATACTCTGCCGACACTAAATGGACGTGGCAACATTGGTTGGGTTGGCGGTGGGGTTCACCACCCCCGCCACCCATAAATACATATGGTTGTCGTGATGTGAGCGCGGGGTGGACGGGTGGCGAGGTCACGACCGCTTCCCACCACTTATTTATAATACCTTGTTATGTTTGTTGGATGGGATGTCTGGGGTCACGGCCCGCCCTCCAAAATTATATATATATATATATATATATATATATATATATATATATATTTTATAAACAAACTGACCATTTTTGGAAATTTGTTAATTTGACTGAAGGATTCAAATTAGCAACCCCACAATTTTTCCAAAAAATTGGTGGCCAAAAAACTTCCAATTTGTGTCCTCCTTAGTCTGCCACTTCACCAAGTCAACCCTCAAACTTTGAATTCTTCTAACTCATCCATACGGACTCAGAATTGAGTGTTGTTTGTTCCGTTGGAATCAGAAAGACAAGATCTTCAACCTGACAGTGAGTTTTCCACATCTAGACACTTTGATTTTTGAGCCTTTGTACTTAAGCCACATGACCTGATCGATCCACCTAGATCAGTATATTTTTTCGTAGCTGTAACAGATGGTAAAGTCTGGGATGCTCTCTGCCATGGTTAAATAACTGAGAAAATACTCTAACGAATCTATGGAAACTTGAGAGTGAAAAGGATCAACAAAAGAAGAGTAGGTAAAACAAGGAAAAGACTGACATAAATGAAGCCCTGACCCAAAATGAGTGGGTGTCGAAGCGGTTGTCTCTTCTTGAAGTTCTTCTTCTATAGAAATCAAACAGGTGGAAGCACTTCACTGTCAGGCCCGAGATAAATTTCAAGCAGTAAACTCTGCGATAAAGAGGAAGACTCGACGGTTAAAAATGGCTTAGGATCAGATGGTTGCATTGGAACAACTTCTTGTTGTTCGACTTCAGGATCAACTTATGGTTGAACAAGCGTGGGTTTTGGATTTACCGTTTCATTGGATTGAATTTCAGTGTCCTTAGGTAACTGTGAGGGTTCTGTCTCAATAGTAACAGATAAATCGAGATCATTCGAAACGACTCGAGACTCGGTACTCAAAGGATCAGATGTCTTTGGCATATCAGATGATGTAGCACCAAGAGTTCTAGAGGTACTAGACTTGGTAGGACGAGTGCGCCTTCATCTACTAGGTGTAGCTTCTAGCGGCAACGAAGGTTTATTCACTGTCCTACGCGAACGATGGGGAAAGGGTTGATCTTCTTCCACGATTGTTGATTGATTTTATACAAAAACAAATAAACAAACAAAGGGTAATGCTAGGAAAAAAGTTTACCAAGCAACTGTGAACTACAATATACTGCCCTAGTAAACCAGGGACTTACGTACGTGCATGCAATCTCTCCGAATGTTGTGTTTGATGTATCACAGGTACAAGGTGGTCAACTCGGTTACCTATGGATGGTAAGCAACTTAAATTTTTCCTCCCAAATATACGTGAAGGTACGTGGAGGCCCAATCCATATTAGCGTTGTCTAATGTGAAACCGCACAATGAGAGCATCCCCTTATACTTTTCGTACTAGAACACCACCCGATATACCCAAAAGTACGTGGATGAGCTCTGATATACTTACGTATGTGGAATGAGGTATCACACTCGGAATGTATCACAGAAAATTAACAACAACTTCTATGTTTAACGATGTCGAAACATGTCTTCTAGCCTAGACCTTTAAATGTTATTGTTAATGTTACAATGCTTCCTTAGATAAATTCAAATAAATTTTATGTTGATATTTCTTATCAGTTTGTCTTTCAGGTTCACCATGAGATGTATTGAACATTTCTAGAATGTAATTAGAATGATAATCATTCATTTCAAATTGCTTTTTGACAATGAAAAACTAGCTACAAGGGATAGAGAAATTGTATTGTAAGCAATCAACAATGAGCACATATAAATGCAATTTTTCCCTAAAATATTCCTTAAGTAGCAGTCAAAATCCCTATATGAAAATTCACGTTTTTATTTTCAATCTGTTTTAAGTTTAGATGAACGGAAAAGAAACTAATGCACAAACAATCACTTAAAACTTTCAAGCGAAACGAAGACTGAAACTACAATTCCTCTTTTTGAAAACAATGAATTGATGAAATGTAAAATTTAACTTTGGAACTATTTGACAATGATAAAGAAAACACAAAGAAACATTGATCAAACAAATCCAAAGTGAGGCAAGAAGAGTAGAGGAAAACTGGTCTCTAGAGGCAACAATCACTCAAAACTCCAGCAACCAAACATTAACATGAATTGGAAAAATACAAAATAGATAGATTTTGGTTGGTCATAGGGGAAACACACCCCTGAGAGGGAGATAGTGCATTGCAGAGCCTTGTCCCTAAGCTAGCAGTGCTATGTAGAGCACCGTGTCAAGTCCAACAATGCATTGGTGCCAGACGACTCTCTGAAAAAGCATGCAAACACACTACTTTTTCTAAGACACATTCAAATGACTAACAATAAGCAGGTAAATTCTACTAGATGTTGATGGAAAACGAAAAAACCACCAGGGATGATCTGTCCTCCTCAGTGTTGTGAAACCAACTCCAAAAATAGAAGAAAAGAGATATCAACGCCTTAGAAATAAGCCACTTCGAGGGGGCAACCTCCAATACATTATATAAATGAACAATTCTTGGATGATACAAATTACAAAACCTCCTTTCTATATATAGGAGTCCATGGGGCCACAATGTAATCCTAGCCGACCTAAAATTAATAATTTAAGGGCACAATAATAACAATATGGGGGTTACAAGGGTACAATAATAACAATAAGGGGGTTACACTAACAACAATAAGGGACTATACTAGTAATATAGGGACCTAACATGCCCCTCTCCTTCAAAAAAGTGTTTTCCTCAACGCTTGAGTAGCTCTGGGTGCTTCTGTATAAAATTCTCATCCTCCTGGGCCGTGAATCTTTCGCAGGTAAGTTCTTCCAAAGGAGATACTCGAAATTGACCGATTCCTAACCATTTGTGCTATGGTTTCCGTGACCGCTCTGTGTCTCAACATGATTTTCCTTCCTCGTCAAGTTCGGCACATGCTTTGAACCGGAATATTTTCACTATAACTTCTTTAAGCATGAAACATGGAAAACTAGATGCACTCGCGAAGAAGTAGGAAGCTCCAATTTGTATGCCATAGTACCAATTTTTTGCAACACCTTGTACGGACCATAGTACCTTGGTGATAACTTATTATCCTTCTTAGCTTGCTTGAGGGACATTTGTTTGTATGGTTGTAGCCGTAAAAATACCCAGTATCCTACATCAAAACTTTCTTGCTGCGATGTTGATCTTCCTGTTGTTTCATTCGATTTTGTGCCAAGTTTAGGTTATCTTTTAAGAGTTGGAGAACTTCTTGTTGATGCACAAAGTGATCTTACACTGCTTGAACCTTATAATTTTATCATAAATAAGATGTCATGGATGGTGGATGATATCCATAAAGTGCCATAAATAGGGTCATTTTTTCTGCAACATGGAAGGAAGTGTTATACCACCATTCAAATAAGAGGTAACCACTTGACCCATTATGTTTGTTTATCAGATACAAAAAAATGAATATATCCTTCCAAACATTTATTTACTATCTTAGTTTTACCATCAGATTGAGGATGATAAGATGAGCTATGAGCTAATTGAGTACCCAAACAAGAAAATAAATCCTCCAAAAATTTCCAGTAAAAATGGGATCTATGTCGCTCACAATAACCCTTGGGTATCCATGTAGCTTTTGAATTGTGTCCATAAATGTAGTAGCAACTGTACTTACTTTAAATGGATGAGATAATGCACGAAAATTTCCATACTTGGTAAGTCTATCAACTACCACCATGATGACACTCTTTCCTTCAGACTTAAGTAAACTTGTGATAAAATCCATTGAAATCTTCTCCCAACATTGACTTGGATTGGATAAAGGTTGTAGAAGACCCGGGGACTTAATCGTCTCAAATTTATTCTACTGGAAAACCAAACATTCCGCCACAAACTTTTGAATATCATATTTAAGACCATCCCAAAAAAATTCTTTCTTCACCCTATGGTAAGTTTTTAAAAATCCTGAATGTCCTCCTAAAGGAGAAGTGTGAAATTCCAAAAGAATATTTTGTTTTAGTTGGGAATTCTTACAAATATATAAGCGATCTTTGTACCATAAGGAATCATTTTTCCAACTAAATGTATCAGATGTACTAGGATCTTGTTGCAACTTTTGAATGATTTTCCACACTTCTTCATTCTTCCATTCCTACTTGCTTTGGTTATCCAATTTGGTTGGATAATAGAAATGGAACGAAGAAATGATTCCACCTTCGCATGCTTTCTTGAGAGTGCATATGCAACAACATTTAGCTTCCTTTTTTGTAGATGATTTCAAATTCATAACCCAACATCTTTGTGACCCACTTTTGTCGCTTTCTTCGAAGATAGTCTTGTTCCAAAAAGTGTTTAAGACTATCATGACTGCTTTTACTCAAGTGTCGTCCCATTAGGTAAGTTCTCCATTTCTTTAGTGCATGCGTATTGCTAACATTTCTTCTCATAAATAGGTTTTTGTAAATATTTCTCTTTGATTGGAAGATTTCAAAAGCAATGGGTCTTCCTTTTTCTTGCATTAAAACAACACCAATTCCATTTCCCCGTGCATCACATCTCCACAATAAAGGCTTTGTGAATTGTGACGTAGCTAAGATCGTGCTAGGCACATTGTCGTGCTTGGCACATTACCTCTTTAAGATGTTAAAAGGCCTTAGTTGCTTCTAGATTCCAATAAAATGCATCTTTCTTCAATAATGTTGTTAGAGGTGTTGTTATTCTCCCATAATTATTAACAAACTTGCGATGATACCTTGTTAACTCGAGAAATCCTCGCAACTGCTTTATGTTTGTGGGGAATTTCCATTCCTTAATGGATTTAATTTTGTTAGGGTCTACCTTAAGACCCTCGTGAGATACAATATGACCCAGATATTCCACCGCTTGTACTCCAAAGAAACAATTGGATGTTTTTTCATATAACTGTTTCTCCTCCAATAGTTTGAGCACCCTGTCAACATGTTGAACATGATCCTTCTAAGACCTATTGTAGATTAGTCTATCATCGAAAAGTACTAGCACAAATTTTCTAAGGAAGGGTTTGAAAATGGAATTCATCAACCCTTGAAATGTAGAAGGTGCATTGGTAAGGCCAAAAGGCATGACCAAAAATTCATAATGACCCTCATAAGTTCGAAATGTTGTTTTCGGAATATCTTCAGTCTTCATTCTAATTTGATGATACCCTAAACGAAGATCCAATTTGGTAAAATAAATTTCTCCATGTAATTCATCCAATAATTCATCAATCACCAGGAATGGGAAATTTATCTTTGATGGTGAGCTTATTGAGCTCCCTATAATCCAGACACATGCGCCATGATCCATCCTTCTTGTGTACCAATACTACAGGAGCAGAGAAAGAACTTTGACTAGGTTGAATTATACCCGCCTCTAACATTTCTGCAATCATACGTTCAATTTCGCTCTTTTGGACATAAGGATATCCATAAGGCCTGATGTTTGGAGGAACACTTCCTGGAATCAAATGAATAGCATGATCATGATCACGAATAGGTGGGAGTCCTTTGGGAGTTTCAAACACATTGGAATGATTGTCCAAGACTTGTTGGAGATCTGCAGAAATAGATGATTTTGATGTTGGAACTTCTAGTGAGCATAATTGTGCAATTACGCCTCGTTGTTCTTTCTTTAGAAGCTTTGTCATGACATTAGAGCTTATTATTTTTCCCGGCTTCCCTGCAATACCCCGTAATTCAACTTCCTTTCCTTCTGAAAAAAAATTCAAGAAAAGTTCTTGAAAATTAAAAGCTACCATCCCCAAAGATTGTAACCATTGTACTCCTAGTACAACATCAGCACCTCCCATAGGAATGGAAAGCATTGGACTAGTCAATACATATTCCCCCATGATTAGCTTGATATTATGGCATTTTCCAGAGCAATTTATAGTTCCTCCATTTGCAACCATCACTTGACATTCTGGTGTTGGGTATAGGAAACAATTCAATTCCTTGGCTACCTTACAATGAATAAAATTATGGGTACTACCCTAATCAATCAACACTATTACCTTTTTCTTCTTGATATGTCCTTCTATCTTGAGAGTTTGAGGAGTGGTAATTCCTGCCAATGCATTACATGATATGGTCGGACTCATTTCTTCCTCTTCTAGGGTTGGTTCCTGGTGTATATCCTCTTCTTTTTCATTTTATTCTTCCTCTTCACAATCTATGTAAAATAATTTCTTCTCAGCACACTTATGACCTTTAGTGTATTTTCTATCACAACTGTAGCAAAGCCCTTTTTCTCTTTTTTCTTCTAATTTTTGTGGTGTCAACCTTGTAGGTTGTGGAAATCTAGACGTAGCAACACTTCCTTCTTTATAGAATTGAGTGGTAGGCTTCTTTGTCGCCATAATTTTACATTCAACTTTTCTTGCCAACCTGAATGCCTTCTCCAATGAATCAGGTTCCAAAACGCGAACTTCATGTTGGATGTTATCCTTTAAAGTGCCTAGGAAGAGATCAATCCTGTGTTCCTCTGTAAGATCAGTTACCCTTATATTCAATTTTTGGAAGTCCTCAATGTGCTGCCCCACTAAACCCTTTTGTTTGAGATTTATCAATTGGGTAAAGAAGGTGTTGCTCTTTGTATCCTCATAATGTGCTATCATTTCCTCCGTAAAAATTGACCAAGTGACAATTTTGTTACGGGAGCAAAGCCATT
Organism: Pinus albicaulis; assembly: GCA_034641835.2. NCBI lineage: Eukaryota > Viridiplantae > Streptophyta > Pinopsida > Pinales > Pinaceae > Pinus > Pinus albicaulis. The sequence goes on along the minus strand of CM076577.1, from coordinate 246,692,133 downwards.
GATACCATACAAATGTATTTTGTTCTAAATGTAAAGTTGCAATGCGTACCTTTTGTGTGTTTTGCACGTTATGGAGATCAAAATATTGCTCCATCTCTAGTATCCATGTTACAGGATCCTTTCCATCAAACTTCCTCATATCCATTTTTGGAATATGGTGGTTCTTCCCGCCAACATTAGAGTTTATGAAATCACGATTAGCATTTATTTTGTTCTCATCATGAGTTTCCTCTACTATATTTTCACCATTAGGAAACATTTGTTGTATCAACTTTGTCAAACCTTCCATGTCTGCTTTTAGATCATTCTTCATGTTTTCCATATTTTCATCGATCTTAGCTTCCATGCCAGCGTCCATGCCATCTATCTTAGATTACATGCCTTTCTTCAAACCATCCATCTTCGCTTCCACGCCTTTCTTCAAAAATTCCATTTCATTTTTTGCTGCTCTTTGCGAGAGCGAAATTTGGTGCACTTGCTCTTGTAATTTTGATACATCATGTTGCAATTCTTCATCTTCATGAGTCATAGTAGAGCCTTCTGAAGGCTTAATGGGTGTTGAATTATTTTTACGGGGCATTTTTTAGAACCCAATACTGATATCTATTCTACAATATGCCCTTGTAATCAATTAAAATTGATTCTTCAAACAAGACTTATGCAATTCAGAAAAAAAAAATACACACCTTTTTCTTGCTTTTGAGGAGCTCGATATTGAAATTAGATTATATCTGTGATTGTGGTTCTTCAATATCTGAAATTCAACACTGAGGTAGCCCTTTAAATTCTCTTTCGAATGCCACATGTCTGACCTGATTTGGATTCTCCAAGGCAAAGTTATGTCCAATCTCCCATAATGACCTAATTGTGGACTGGTTCAGTAGAGCGAACTTGTACGACTTTCCATGTGTCATTGTTTCGTCCTTCTGCTTTGAAATTGATATCAAAGAAACTACAGTCCATGTACTTGCGACCACTTTTTACGGCACTCCAATCTGATGCTCAGAGAGAGAGTTATGAATCTTTTCCCACGATCACCTCTTTGAGATGAAATTCGGGAGCTTGAAAAAACACTACCTTCCACAGATCATATCTCTAAAAATATTGCGAACTAATATCTGAAATTTTGCGATGCGTTTCCTCGGGATTTCAGCTTCGCACCCTAAAAATTTCAGATTTTGAACCTTCGTAGAAAAAATGTTATAGAAAAAATGCCACGATGACTTGTTTAGAGTAGTGAAACCCTAGAATCCAAAGCTCTGATACCAAATGTTGTGAAACCAGCTCGAAAAATAGAAGAAAAGAGATATCAACGCCTTAGAAATAAGCCACTTCGAGGGGGAAACCTCCAATACATTACATAAATGAACAATTCTTGGATGATACAAATTACAAAACCTCTTTTCTATATATAGGAGTCCATGGGGCCACAATGTAATCCTAGCTGACCTAACATTAATAATTTAAGGGCACAATAATAGCAATATGGGGGTTATAAGGGTACAATAATAACAATAAGGGGGTTACACTAACAATAATAAGGGACTATACTAGTAATATAGGGACCTAACACTCAGTATGGTTGCCAATTTGTTTTACGGAAATACAAACCTATGGATAAGTATGCTTTCCCTAAGTGTGGTGGTTCACTTATAACAATAGAAAGAAAGATATATGACCTTTTCCTTAAAATGAATAAGTAAAGGGAGAGAAACCTACTTGTAATATGTTCTCTTTCCGTCGCCTCCCTTCGTCGCTTTTGTTGCTCTCAATCCAACTTAACTCGTTTGATTGATACCTTCCATGGCAAACATAAGACAAAAAACAACATAAAGGAAATACGATCTATTCAAGTTAAACAAATTGAATCAATTAAATTCATAAATACACATATAACATCATTGAGATGTGCATTAGGAAAGGAACAAATGTCTTTATTGTGAATTAGAAGGAAGAGTACAACCAGTTGATCGATTCGTTGTCACACATCCAGCTTGAGTCCCATCCTCATCACATCCAACATCAACAATCTAACAACATCATAGTACATGAACAATACCTCCAAGAGCTGCGATCTCACCAGCATAACTCTACTTAACACAAATTCTTGCTCTCTTGTGCACTATGTTCAGTGCTCTATTTATAAGTAGATGAAGGTAGTTTGACATAAATGAATCATTGAATGGCTTTCCTAAAAATGGATGAAGAGGTTTCCTTGTTAATGGGAATAGGAGGATAAGAGGTTGAATGACTTCATGGGTTCCAAATTCGAGGCTATCAGATGAGGTGAAAGCTCAAACAGCTTCTAGAAGTAAATAGAGGTTGGGAAGATTCCCGGAATCCAATGAAAAATTCACTCTCAGTCAACCAACGCACCTCAAAGTGGGCCTAGATCCTTTGCAACGTAGCCTTGCATGGGAGTAGATGCTCTACAAAGCAGTTACAACTGTCTAGGGGTGTGTTGATGGCTCAATGGGGCACTTCAACTGGCATCAAAGCAGTGAAACTTTCATAAAGGAAAACCACCAATGTGATGACTTGTTTAGGGCATGTAGCAACCAATTTAGAGTATGATAAACCCTAATGAATACTGATCTGTGTTTTGGGATGATGCCCAAATTGACCTATAATAGACTTCCTAAAAAAACTTAAAGAACTGTAATGTGTCTTCCTATTTTAAACGACTTACAGTGAAATACAACAATACAGGTAAATCCTTACTTACCTATGAATCTTGTTGCAAGGTGTGGCTCGAAAGTGAGAGAGGTGAGGGGGCATGAAAGTCAAAGAGGAACCACAGTCGAGAGCAAATGAATTTTCGAGGGAGAGGAAATGAATGAAATGTCGCATTCAATTTCATAGGGAATGTAGAACCCGGGTAGAAGCGGAGTAAAGGTGGGTAAATGGTAAATCTACGAAAATATGTTATAAGATTGGTGATGTGGGTTCATTGATTGCCCAGACTCTGCATTCAACTTCACAAGTTCATTCATACGAAGGCATAGGTTCGACGACGTGATGGCATGGATGGATACATCATACGCTGAGTTATATGCCCATGGAATAGGAAGTCATATGAGTAGATGTTGAAGAGATGGGACAAAATATTGGTTGCCAGGAATCACATGTCCATTGTGACTTTGACATGGAAGGTCTATATTGTTAACTATGAATTATATTTTAATTATTAAAGAGTTTAGGTCAACTATGGATAACTAAGTTGTGTAAAAACACGTTAGTTAAGTTAAATGCATTTTTTAATATATATATATATATATATATATATATATAATGTGAAAATTGCAAAGAAAGTATGGTTGAGAGTGTGTGCAATTTGCTTTAAATAATGAATAATAATTTAACAATATTTTTTAAAAATCTTCACCTCCTTTCTAATGCATTTCTTAATATCATATATAATTATATGCTGTGAAATATAATACACGTAACGTAAAGTGCGAGAAGATACTCGACTCTTCCACACGGAACATCCCACGGCCCATATTCGACTTTACTTAATATCGGAGAAAACTCTTTCTAGACGGCCCCACTTTCCTCGCAGTTTCACCCACCAATAAACAACGGTTTGGAACGACTATACGTGTCCCTTTAGGAACGGACCATCTTACCGGTGCTGCCATTTAAATATGGCTATACCACTCTTCTTCTTCATTCTGTTTTACAGTATTGCCTGATTCTCCGAACGCGATCGCTCTGCTCTCTTCCGTTTGATTTGCTTTGCATCAGGTATCAAATTTCTCTGTTTTTTCGTTGATTATTTTGTTCATCTGCTATCTTGATTTCGAATCTTTTCCCTGTTCTCTCCTCCTTATGGCCTGTCTTTTGACTGATCTTTGTGTCCCCGGAGGATTTATTTTGTTCTTTTGCTTTTGGTCTAAAATGACTTAATTTGCTCTAATTTGTGCTAGATCTGTAAAAAATGGTTTCGGCTAAAGTGTAGATTGCGAAATTCGGAAGGTTTTGGGCTTATTTACGCCTTTAAATGTTAATCAGGGTTTCTAATTAATCACTGTGAATACGCAGGTTGTGTATTGTGTTGATTTCATTTAAAGATGCAGATATTTGTGAAGACCTTAACCGGTAAGACCATAACCCTTGAGGTAGAGAGCTCTGATACGATTGACAATGTAAAGGCCAAGATTCAGGACAAAGAGGGAATTCCGCCGGACCAGCAGCGTCTCATCTTTGCCGGTAAGCAATTGGAGGATGGACGCACTCTCGCCGACTACAACATCCAGAAAGAATCTACTCTTCACCTTGTCCTCCGTCTTAGAGGTGGGATGCAGATCTTTGTCAAGACCCTCACCGGCAAGACCATTACCCTGGAAGTTGAGAGTTCTGACACAATTGACAATGTCAAGGCCAAGATCCAGGACAAGGAGGGGATTCCGCCCGACCAGCAGAGGTTGATCTTTGCCGGAAAGCAACTTGAAGACGGGCGCACTCTTGCCGATTACAACATCCAGAAGGAATCTACTCTTCACCTTGTCCTCCGTCTCAGAGGCGGAATGCAAATCTTTGTGAAAACCCTGACCGGCAAGACCATCACGCTGGAAGTTGAGAGCTCCGACACTATTGATAATGTGAAGGCCAAGATTCAGGACAAGGAAGGGATTCCCCCGGATCAGCAGAGGTTGATCTTTGCAGGTAAGCAGCTTGAAGATGGGAGGACTCTGGCGGATTACAACATTCAGAAGGAGTCAACCCTGCATCTGGTCCTTCGGCTCCGTGGTGGTATGCAGATATTTGTGAAGACGTTGACAGGCAAGACCATCACACTGGAGGTTGAGAGCTCCGATACGATCGACAATGTAAAAGCAAAGATTCAGGACAAGGAAGGGATTCCACCTGATCAGCAGAGGCTCATATTTGCTGGTAAGCAGCTGGAGGATGGCCGAACTCTCGCCGATTATAACATCCAGAAGGAGTCTACGCTTCACCTTGTCTTGCGTCTGCGTGGTGGGTTTTGAAATTCTCGAGCAGAATCACCGTTATTTCATGAATATGGTCTAATTGCGCATTTCATTGAATTCCTAACTTATGTAGTAGTTAGATGCCGCAATGCCGCGTCATATAGGTTTTAGATGTTATCTTAGTTGTCATGTATCAAATAAAGCTTTAAGGTTTATTTCTATGAACGTTTGTGATATGTGCTTTAATTCAAATCAGATTATGATATGAGCTATTGCTCAAATCATGTTAATGTAAAATATCATGTTTAATAAGCCTTTTTGAAGCTATATAAATATTTTATGTTGTAAATGATTAATTAATATTTTTTTAAGGTTTATTTCTATGAACGTTTGTGATATGTGCTTTAATTCAAATCATATAATGATACGAGCTATTGCTCAAATCATGTTAATGTAAAATATCATGTTTAATAAGCCTTTTTGAAGCTATATAAATATTTTATGTTGTAAATGATTAATTAATATTTTTTAAGTGTTAAAATGACGAAAGAATAGATGGCAACGTAGATATATTTCGGAATTTGATATATTTCGGGACGACACACCACCTCCAATTTAAAAAATCTTGTTAGCACAGATTCACACATGCAATCCGAGGAATTAAGTTTTGTGAAAATGTGAGTTGAGCATGTCATTCAAGATCTAGGTAAATGTACACGAGCAGTTATATTTCTATATTTGTATTAATTAATAGTAGATATATTAATTATAATAATTATAATTATATGCTTTTGGCTCATATTAATCACATTTATGTGGTTGTGTTACTGGTAGGAAAAAGTCACAAATAGATATTGTGGAGCTTGGATTATAAGAACTTCTCTATATCATTATTCAAGAATAAGAACTTTTTGTAATTGATGATGTTGTTAGTTTAAAATAAATGATGGAAGTAAATTAAAGTTGTAATTGATATGTAATAATTATAATGTTGTTATTGTAAAATCAATAGTAGTAGGATTGTAAGTTTGGATGCTAAATTCTATCACATTTTTTCTCAATCTATTATAAAGTACTTGGATGCTAAATTTCACCACATTTTTTCTCACTACATTTTTTTCTCAATTTATTATAAAGTACTTGGATGCCAAATTCCACCACATTTTTTCTCAACAGGACATTAAAGTACTTGGATGACATTAAAGTACTTGGATGCCAAATTCCACTACTTGGATGCCAAATTCCACTACTTGCCTTCCTCGATCAAACTTAGTCCTCCTTGTCCTCCTTTGCCTCTGGTGTTACTCCTTCCAATCATCATTAGAGTTGTTAACTCGTGCTCTCTCCAATCAACACTCGAGATAATCAAGAATTGAAGTGGAGATCCAACTCACTCTTCCTCCATTGAAGACTTGAAGACTAACTCTTCCTCTATTGAAGTCTTGAAGACTAACTCATTCCTTCAATGTCAAATTGACGAGTGGAGATCCAACTCACTCTTTCTCCATTGAAGACTTGAAGACTTATATATTGCTCTAACAATACAAGGAAAAAACTCTCTAGTAGATGTTTTTGAGGAAGCCCTTATAAAAATAGCCCAAATATCCATTTGTAGTGGAGATCACTAGAGGAGGTTCGCAGGTGGAGGTTTTTGTGGTTATAAAGCGCACTAGTGCGTACTATCAAATGGCATGCCAAGACGCTGTGCTCTTCGCACAAATTGGCTTGATGTGTTTTAGTAATCATCAGTGCATACTATCAAATGGCACATCGAGACATTGTGCTTTCCGTACAATTCGGCTCGTGCGTCTCAGTAATCCAATGCATCATAAAGAAGTGTGGTGCACCATTAATACTCATAATCAAATGCACCCAAAAATGGTTAATTTAAAAAAATTGCGCACCCAAAAATGGTTAATTTAAAAAAATTACCGGATGTAAAAAACTTCATTTTTACTTGTTACAATTCTCTAGAGCTCTCAAGCACTAGTGTGAGTTTTTCTTCTTTGAGGCACCCTACCATTGGTGCTCCCATTGCCCACATTGTTTCCATCTATTGCTCATTGTGTGGAGTTCGAATTTTCCAAAACAGTGGGCAAATTTGATTTTTAGTATTCCTTAGCAAAGATGCCTCCTCGACCTGCAAATATGCAGGTAGCCTACTTGTTTCTCATCAACTTAACTTTTTAGCAAATTAATTTCTCAAATTGAGTTAAAATTTATAGTTAGAAAAAAAAATGTGCACGGTGCATTCAAGCTATTCAGCTCACATCGTTTACGGTGTTGCATTTACAGGTCGCACCGCAAACGATGTTAGCGGAAAACTGCACCGGTTCTCGGTGCAGTATTGAGAAAAAGCGCATTGCTTTAACACTAAAATAGTGCGGTGCGTATTGGTTTCCGGCCGCAACGACCATTTAAAATTTAAAAGAAAGGCCATTTAAAATTTAAAAGAAAAACACTCTATGTACAACTGTACAATGATGCGGTCATTTATCAGAAGGCACCAAGAATTATGTACGGCTGTCGGGTGATGCATTGCGCTATAACAAATGCCCAGGGGCGGATAGTTTGGTCAACGGACCGCAAAAAAAGGATTTTCTATTTTCGCAGTGCGTGAAGTTTTTTCATGCGCATTGTGGGTGGTGTGTGATAAATAGGTACACATCGGTAGCGGTGCGTGATTAATTTTTTGGGCACACCGAATGTTTTTTTTTTGATAAAAGTTACACACACACATATCAACGACGTCAACAGAGAGAGGAAAGGCAACAACAAGAGCATATGGAGGACATTATAACATGATACAATAGTGGGAGGCATGGGAGAGGGAGAGACTTTTGTACCCTTGCTCTACTACGACACCCACCCAGTTTCTCTTAAGGGAGATAGGTCTCCTTAAGTTCTACGAGGAGGCTACATCCTTGAATGGGCAGAATGGGTTATTAGGAAAATTGATCTACAAGTGGGATGCCCATCGATAGGCTTTCTGAGTCAGTCCTAGCCAGTGGTATGAGTCCACTGAGGAGGAAATTTATTTTATTACTAGCCTGTCTAGGAAAGGGAATGATTTTCCCTAGTTCCCAGATGTCTCTGTCGATTATGCAACAGGGAGTCAGTTTGCGTGCTCCCAGAGATACATTAGGGATGATATAATTTCTCTTGCAGATTCTCAAGTGTCCGGTGGTTAGTTACACATTGCTTCGTTTGGTCCTGAGGAAGTGAGGTGCCTCTCACTACTACTGACGACCACTTCACACTATACTAGTGACAGGAAACACATTAGTTTCTCTCTTTTATTTTATGTTGATTCTTTATTCCAGATGCCATGACTTGTGAGATGGTCTGCCATTTTTTTGTATAACATTAGATAGATGGCGTTCTCAAGCACGTGGGAGGTTGACCTTCATTTTTGCTTCGGATTTATTTTGTTTATTTTTTGAGAGGTTTCCGGAGACGAGGCCTACTTTTGTTCGCCAGCCTTGTAGGCCGATGTGACATGTATGGATGCAGATGATGCTCAAGAGGGGCCTGTCCAACTATCCCACTAGGATAGCTAGTGTTGATGATCATATGTTCGTGATGGTTCTGTGTCCGTACACGAGTTTGGATTGGCGAGGGTGTACCAACATCCTCTTCACACATGATGAGCCACCAGATGCTAGAAGTAATATTAGTGTTTTATTTAAATTAATATAGTTTCATTTTATTGTCTTAATTAATTAGAATAAAATTAATTCTAACATGTTCTTTAACTTGTTTTATTAAATTTTTTAATGGAATTGTCTAATTATTGTTGTGTACTATATATTTTGTAGATATTGGAACATTCATTGGGGACATGATACCACCCCCACTGGATGATCCTGTAGATCATGACAAGGAGATGGCAGAGGCCGCAGATCAAGGTGACAGACTTGATCCTCGGGTGCAGATACCCGCGGGTATGAGGCGTAGGGCGGACATCTGAATCAGGATATACTTTCTCTTGCAGATTTTCAGGTGTCTGGTGGTCAGTTACACATTGCTTCGTTTGGTCCTGAGGAGGTGAGGTGCCTCTCACTACTACTGATGACCATTTCACACTATACTAGTGACAGAAAACACATTAGTTTCCCTCCTTTATTTTATGTTGATTCTTTATTCCAGATGCCATGAATTGTGAGATTGTTTGCCATTTTTTTGTATAGCATTAGATAGATGGCATTCTTAGGCACGTGGGAGGTTGACCTTCCCTTTTTCTTCAGAGTTATTTTGTTTATTTTTTGAGAGGTTTTCGGAGATGAGGCCTACTTTTGTCCGCAGCCTCGTAGGCCGATGTTACATGTATGGATGTAGATGTGGGGCCAGATGATGCTCAAGAGGGGCCTATCCAACTATCCCACCAGGATATCTAGTGATGCATTGGAGCTGCTAGCTAGTGTTGATGATCATATGTTCGTGATGGTTCTGTGTTCGTACACGAGTTTGGACTGGCGAGGGTGTACCAACATCCTCTTCACACATGATGAACTACCGGATGCTAGAGGTAATATTAGTGTTTTATTTAAATTAATATAGTTTCATTTTATTGTCTTAATTAATTAGAATAAAATTAATTCTAACATGTTCTTTAACTTGTTTTATTAAATTGTTTAATGGATTTGTCTAATTATTTTTGTGTACTATATATTTTGTAGATATTGGAACATTCGTTGGGGACATGATTCCACCCCCACCGGATGATCTTGTAGATCATGACAAGGAGATGGCAGAGGTCACAAATCAGGGTGACAGACCTGATCCTCGAGTGTAGATACCCACGGGCATGCGGTGTAGGGTGGACATCCGAATTAGGATGGAGTTGGGTGACCGACTGTGTCGACTACTGGTTGATGATGGAGTATGCCTTGCGACGATCAGAGAGATCCAGGCTAATCGTATGCTCATAGAGCTCTGGAGGGACATGCCCTGCAACATGATGAGCCTTACGTGTCATATCGTCGGAGCTTTGAGGCTACTGGTGGCTAGGAGGGATAAGCGCTATGGATATGTGCGACATAGAAGCTCATCAGATGATCATGATCACGAGGGGAGTGATTATCATTCTAGTACTCCACCTAATCCTCATTCACCTCGCGTTAGAAATGAACGACCAACATCTAGTCCTAAGAAGGCACCATCTCAGCAGGCACGTAGTCCTAAGCAGACACCATCGACTAAGTAGGCACCTGATCCTGAGTAGGCAGGTCCATCTAAGCAAGGACCATCCACTTTGCAGGCTGAACCATCTCATCAACAGGCACCTCTTGAGCAGACACCATATGATCAGCAGGCATCTCCTAAGCAGGCATGTCCATCTTATCAGCTGGCACCATTGACGTTTGAGTAGACACCTCCGGTTGAGCAGGAACATCCATCTAAGCATGAGGCACCATCGACTCAGCAAGCCTCGAGTACTAGTTATAGTATTAATGTAGTACCACTAGATCTTTGAACAATTGTATATTTTTGACATTATATATATATATATATATATATATATATATATATATATATATATATATATATATTGTGCATATATTTTATGTTCATGTTGATGTACTTAATGTACATGTTGGTGTTCATCATGATGTGTATATTGTTAAGTCATGTTAGATATGTTCATTTAATGTGCTTGCAGATAGATGTGTATGTGATAGCATTTATTTGACATGAGATGTATATTTTATGTTTGTGTTGTGATGATGTTATACAATCTTTGTGTTTTGTTAGATGATCATGATCACGATGATTAGATGATGTTAGCGAATTTGAATGTGTATTTTAGAACATGATGTTTGTACGATGGTTTCATGATTGTGATCTTTATTTTTAATATTGAATCATGATATTTATTAAATATTATATATTGGTAATTGTAAAATTGTAATCGAAATTTTAATTGTAATTGTATGTAAAATTGTAAAATTGTAATTGTATGTAAACTATTTGTAGAATTGTCCCCGGACGCGGGTGACATTGGACGCACATATGGAAACAATCCCTCCCACGTTCAAGATGATGAAGATCTGCAACGCAGACCCTCACTTGAAGTGGATCTACCTCTTTGCAATAATTCGCATGAGGTGACGGAAGCAAGGCATTAAGAAGATACACAACGCCAGCAACCACCCTGGGTGGTACTTCTCAGCTGTAATCATTTGAATGAGCTCCCAGATGGATACGACGCTTTGCCATAACTCGAAGCACATGACTCCACATGAAAACTGTCGCAACATGCACCTGCGAGTGTGTCATAATAATGCACAACATATGCGCTTGTGCCATAGGCCTACAAAAAGGGATACCCTTCTGCATAGGGTTATTCAAAGTTTATCCTTCTGGCTCATAATGCCCTCTTAGCATCTCTATTTCAGTTTCAGCCCACCTGCACGCTCCACCCGCGGCGCAGCCACTCCCCCACCCACTCCAACACACTCCACAGGCTACGAAGGACCTTCCCTGCCACACTCCTCCTTGACCGCGCGCCTCACTTCGACTCCCCTTGCCTTGCTAGTTTCTCCCAACCATGCACTCTCATCACCAAGCTCCCCCAGCGGAACAACCACCACCTGTGCACCACACTACCCAACAGCACCACGCTGCGCACTCCTTGTCTTTGCTCTAAGCTTCTTCTCCATACCTCTCAGCCCCCCATCTCTTCTTCGCTTCACTCTCCCATGACTCAAAGATTGTGCCAAAGGGCAATCAAAGGTGGCCAAAGAGGTGTGTTCCCTGGACGCTACCACCGCGGGCCCGATAACCGTTTGGAGTCCTTTGAGGGCTCCTCTTCTGGTAGTCACGTCAGGGATGCCCTCGAGAGCCCTGTGCACGACCAGGAGGAGGCCCCCACTCAAGAAATGCAGAGAGGTAGAAGCATACCTAGGAAATCCACCATTGCGCACCAGAAGCACCCTAGGCCCCGCAAAACCGAGCCTCTTCCGGTTCAGGAGGAAGTGGGGGAAGACACCGACGTATGGATCATGGACTCGAAGGACACTTGGATGCGTGTACCAGATTCTGAGTACCTGGTTGCTCCCAACCTCTGCGCACTTGCTTCTAGGCCGCTGCACCGACCTGCTCCTGAGGAGGAGGCTATAGCGTAGGAGTATGCCTTTTGTATTGAGGAGGAGGAACCAGACACCGAGGATGATGCAGAAGCACCATGACTACGCAGTTGCACTGAATTTTTTAGTTTTCTGTTATTCCAACTCTTATCATAGAACTTTTACTTTCACAGGTGCAATGGCACATTTTGTAATTTTCTGTCTAATGTTATTACATGGCTGGTTTCCTCCAAGGAGGCAGCCCCATACATCCGCAACTATGAAAGAAACAAAGGCTGAGATTGGATAAGTGCAGCTTACCAACTCATCCTGTAGCATATGTAATGTTTTATTTCGAATCAATATAGTTTAGCCTAAATTACCAAAAAAACAAAAAAAAAAACATTGTAAAATTGTAATCGTAATAGTAATTGTATTGTGAAATTATAAAATTGTAATTGTAATTGTATGTATTATCATGATTCAATTTTATTCAAATTGTAAAATTTGTAAAGTCGTAAAATTGTAATTGTATGTATCTTGATTGTAATTGTAAATTTAATTGTAATTGTATGTAAAATTGTAATTGTAATTGTTTGTAAAATTGTAATTGTAATTTTAATTGTAACTGTATGTAAAATATTTGTAAAATTGTAATTGTAATTGTAATTGTATCGTGAAATTGTAAAATTGTAATTGTAATTGAATTTATTGTCATGATTCAATTTTACTAAAATTGTAAAATTTGTAAATTTGTAAAATGTAAATTAATTGTCAATTTTGAACCATAACTACTGTAAGTAAAATGTATATCGTACATATTGTTAAATTACGATATTTGTAAAATTGTAAAATTATAAATTTGCATGAATATAAATAATTGTAAAATAATAAATCTAGAATAATATGAATTTTTGTAACATAATAAAGTTTAGAATATAATGCAAATAAATTCATGTTTAGAATTATCATTATTTTATTATGATCTTACATACCAAAAATAACAGTATACATTAATACATTTTTTTAAAATTTTGAAGATATCACACATGCACACGCACACACATAATAGGGTGCATTGATTTAAGTAATGATATAGTGAAAAACCATTTAAAGAAATCAAGTAGTTGTATCATTTTAGGAATTGACACAAAAAAACAAACTTGATACAATGCATTGTTTTTGAGATCAACATAATTATAAATTATCAAGTGAAATGATTTTAACATTAACACGATGCAAACCAATTAATTCAAAATACATATGATAATGTTTGGAAAAAAAGAGCCTTAGTTATAAAGTTAAGTCCTCTTCTTTATAAAAACCCATCTTAAATAGTATAAATGATGAAATAACACATGTACCATATCACTCTTTGCTCTCATGAGCACCCTCATTATCTTCCAACTTGCTTGGCATGATAACACTATTTTTCTCAAAAATATGTTTTGATCTAAGGTCATGTCTCAATACGAACAATCAATCTCTATCTAACACATCTGGGTAAAAAAACACTTCGTTGCATTGTTTAGGGAAAACATAAGGCTCCTTAGCTTCATCCCACATCTTTCTAGAGTTGATACATATCAGTCTACTATCGTGATCTTCCTTTACATTATTATAATCAAAGGTGTCCCACCAATTGCACCTAAAAATAACACATTGGAAAGAAGAGAAGTCAAATTAAATGATCTTTTGTCTCTTTCTGACGTAACCTAACGTCCCTTGTACTAGGTTTTTATCACGGTGGCTAGCTCGACTAGATTGATTGAACTCGACTTCCACTCCACAGTATTGTGTCATGTGTCCATCATCGACATTTTCTGTGTGAAAATGGTGGCCATATGCCCACATAGATGGGAACAAATGTACCTATAAAAATGTTAAAAAATCATAGTGTCAAGTGTCTAATAACCCAACTGTTAAATTATAAAATATAGATGCTACATTTAAAAGGTGCATTATTAAGTTTAAAATGTACATAATAGATTATTATCAAGTTGTTGCACCCAATACTTACGTTTAGCACATCCTCTTCAGCACGCGAGTAACGATCAATTGCACCATATTGCTCTCTGACTTGGTCATCAACCCAACTGTTGGGGCATATAATTGGAATATTTTCTTTTAAATGATCATCATAAGGCACACTTCTACCATTCAATCATATAAATGATTTCCTATCACTATCCCATTTCATCCTCTTTTATTCGTACAAAGCGACCCATAGTTGTGTCACTTAGGAATTGTAAAGAACGAATTTATTGATTGCTTCAATTTATGCATTCACTGATGAAATAAAACTGACATATAGTACATATGAGATCAAAATAAAAATTATATCAAATTTCAACGTGAATATTTACTTTGTGTAAATTTTAAAACTTATAAGTTTCTTACTCTTTATCAAGCACCTTTCTCCATTTGTTTGGAGAAGCTCCCCTTCTCTTTTGTCTTCATCCCTTTCATCATCCCAAATCATCGCACCTAGTGAGTTTTCGATCTGCTTGATGTACTCACTAGCATAATAGAAAGAATCATACGATATGTACCCATCTGCCATAGACCCCTCGAGTTTTTCCCTTTGTCGAACAAAACCTTTCAATTTCTTCATGTACCTTTCTAAGAAGAACATCCAATGACAAGAAACCACCCCAACTAATTCAACCTCATCTACTAGGTTGATTAGAAGATGAACGTGAAAGTCCAGGAAAATCGTCAGAAATTCCTTCTCCTTTGACGTGATCCAAAGTACAAATGCAGATAATTTAGATATGGCACACCCTAGGTCTTGGGGGAAGTCATGTTTCACACACCCATGCATGAACAAATGATAATGACACTGCAAAGTTATAAACACATGCAATAATATACAAAATTATTTATGCTTTACGATCCCATGGGATAAAATTTATTAATATAACAAATAATAAAATCATGCTTTTGACATTATATGTACTCTTAGAAGATTCAAATAGTCATGTGATTTCAACCTCGACAAATGGTCTTCCACGGTAAAGAAATGCCGTAGTGGAGACCCATAAGAAGATGTCACCCTCACACCCATTATAACTTTCTTTGCCAAAGAAAGATCATCTTTTTTTTTAAATCCATGGGACATCACCTAATTTGATATACCAATTAGATGGACCAACCTTTGATCTTGTACTTTCTAATTGTCTTGGCCAATGTTTATTTTTAGTTTTTGAAGTAATAAGATCTTTCTTAACAGACAATGTATCACTTTTTTCGATGATATGTGCCTCCATAAATAAGATGAAACATTTTTAAATAAATGCATGGGATCTAATAAGTGGGTAATATTAAGATGCTTCCAATATGGGAGGTTATAAAAGATAGATTTCCTTTTCATCCCAATGGGAAATTTCTCAACATAGGTGTCGAATAATTCTAGATCATCGAACATCAACTCCCCATTTGAATCGAACATTTCTATGAACTCCTTCTCATACCCTCTCTCATATGCTCTAAGACATTCAACTGGTGTCGTTATTGCAGGCCTTTGGGTTCTCTCTCGTTTACCACTGAAAGTGTATGCTTCTCTTCTGTAAGGGTGTTCTTCTGGGAGGAATACCCTCGAGTAATCATACACTGGATTTCGTAGGTCTTTGGACCATCTAGCTTTCAGATAAGGTCCACAACATTTACATCCATAATACCATTTTATTACAAGACTTGCTAAATTATTGTATAAATATGCATGGCACATTAAATAATATCATGAAGATCAAAACAATTACAACGAATTAAATAATTAATATACGAAAGAATATTGTTACGTATATAAACAAATCAATAAACATGTAATTTACCAGAGCAAAATCCTGAGCCAAGATAATCATGTGTCGTGTAAGCACATATTCCATACAACGTAAAACTCCTCTCTGCTGCGATGGGTCTTGATACATCGTATACATTTTATCCCATCCCATAATTCCTTCAATTCATCTACCTGTGGTTGTAAGTAGAAATCCATATTATTCACTTGTATTTTACTAGGGACTATGAGATCCAACATAAGATGTTCATTATTCACGAACAACCATGGGGGGATATTGTTATTGATCACTACTACATGCCAAACAAAATAGTTGGTCTTCTGGAGGGAATATGGGTTGACAACAATAGTAGTTGAAGCAGTTGAGTTTTGAGCTGGTGGAATTCGAATTTGCAGCAGTGTTTTCTTGGTGTCGAAGTTGAGATGTCTTTCAAAAGATTGAAATTTGAGTATGCCCTTGAGGGAAGCTCGAATTGTATTGCATGGAAGGACAGGATGGAGGCGTTGCTAGATGAAAATGGGTTGAAGGAGTTCGTAGATGCAAAAATTCCAAAACTTGCTTCTAGAGATGCTGCCACACTTGACACATGGAAAAAGAAGACAGCAAAGTGTTGAAGAATTCTGTTAGAAGGTGTAAAGGATCACATAGTGTCCAGCCTTCATGGTAAGGCTTCTCCATTCTTTATGTGGAAAGAGTTGACAGACTTATTCCAAAGCAAGAGCGACCAAAGGAAGTTGGCGCTCAAGGATAAACTCAGGAACATAAAAATGGAGAAAGGCGACAGTATGCCCAAGTACCTCATGAAGTTCATCCAATGCAGGGATGAGCTGGGAAGTGTGGGGGTGACTGTAGATGACGAGGACTTGGTGAGCTTAGCTCTCCTTGGGCTTCTGAAGAGTTGTCATTCCTATCAAGACTCTGTTAATGGTCAGGACAAATTGCCAGGATGGGAGCGACTTTGGTTAGATATTGTGCAAGAGGAGATAAGGCGAAGTACCAAGGACGGATCTTCATCAAAGAAATCAGATGAAGAAAATTTTTCTTTGGCTGCCAAAGCAAGGAAGGGGAAGAGCAAGAAGAATGTTTCTCAATCCGGTGCGAAAGGAAAGAAGCAGGACATGTCCAAGGTGAAGTGCTTTCACTGTCACCAACATGGACATTACACCACTAATTTTCCACAGAAGAAGAAAAATAAGAAGGCTACTAGATCTGCAGCTGGAGAGGCCTTAGCCTCACAGTTTGAGCTGGATTTTTTGCTGATCGCATGCTTGGTCTCAAGTGTGATGGGTTCAGTGTGGTTTCTTGACAGTGGTGCGTCTTTTCACATGACAAGAGACAAATATTTTTTTACTGATCTGGATGAGAAATATCTTGGAGTGCACATCGAGATGGGCGATGATGGTAGATATAGTGCGACCGGTATCGGTACCATTTCCTTTGAGAGGGAACCTGGTAAACCCTTCGTATTGAAGGAAGGATGCATGTTCCAGGATTGAAGAAGAATATTATCTCTGTGGCAATGTTAGAAGACAAGGGATATGATGTTGTCTTTAGCGAGGGAAAGACTTTCCTGCGCAGTAAGGAAAATGGTGAAACCTGGAGGATAGGGGTTCGAGTTAAGAACCTTTATCAATTGCAAGTAGATGGCTGCGCAGCAATGGCAGGCAAGGCAGAAGGAGTGGTGATCCGGGATTATGGCGAGTTGTGGCATCGGAGATTGGGCCACCTTCACCATGGAGCTTTGAAGATACTGCAACAGATTTCTACTGGGCTTCCTAAGGGTACTCTTGTGCAGTTAGATCAGTGCAAGGGATGTACCTTGGGAAAATTTGTGAAAGCCACCTTTCACGAGAAGGATAGTCATGCCACGACGATCCTTAAGAGAATTCACACAGACGTGTGTGGACCTTTCTCAGTAGCTTTGACAGCAAAGCACAGGTACTATGTGATATTTGTTAATGATTTTTCTCGGAAGTGTTGGATCTTCTTCATGCAGAAGAAGAGCGAGACATACTCAAAGTTCTGTGAGTTCAAGGCACTGGTTGAGAAAGAATCGGGGAAGCAGGTGAAGGCTCTTAGGAGCGACAATTGTGGTGAATTCATCTCTGGCGAATTGAAGGACTTTTGCATCGCAGAAGGAATTCGAAGAGAGCTCATAGCACCTCATAACCCACAGCAGAATGGGGTTGCTGAGCGAAAGAATAGAACAATCATGGGTGCTACATGGGCGATGTTGCATGATCAGGGCCTTCCCATACACTTGTGGGCTGAGGCATGCAATACTGCGGTTTATGTGAAAAACCATTGTCCTCACAGGATACTTGGCATGAGTATACTCGAGGAGGCGTTTTCTGGTAAGAGGCCTGATATTTCCCATTTGAGGATTTTTGGCTCACCTTTTTACATTCATGTGACTAAGGATGCCAGAAAGAAGCTGGAGCCGAATGCAGAGGTTGGGATATTTGTGGGGTACACTTATACACCCCACAACTATCGTGTGTATTTTCCAGACAGTCGCAAGACTGTTGTGTGATGGGATATCAAATTTCATGAAGAGAAAGCCATGAAGTGTTCGCTTGAGAGGGAGCCACACTTGCATGAAAATGAGGAGGTATTAGTTCCTAAGGATGAGCCTCAGGATGTGGATCAGCCACAAGAGGAGGTTCATGGAGTGGAAGAGACCACTCATGCAGTGCCAACCATCAGAGGGCGAAAGCGCACTACAGAAGCTGAGCGACTGGCTCAAGATGTAGAGAAGGTTGTAGGAGCACCTACATCACAGTGCAGACAGAGACAGTCACCTGATCGGTACACTGGATACATGGCTCTTATGAGCAACTGTATCGTGACAGAGCCATCCTCTTTCGAGGAAGTTGTGGAGGATCCCGCATGGGTAGATGCCATGGTGGAAGAGTATGATTCGATTGTCAGAAACAGTGCATGGGAGATTGTCCCAAGGCCGGAAGGGAAATCAGTGGTAGGTTCGAGATGGATCTACAAAGTGAAGCAAGCAACTGACGGGAGTGTGGAGAAGTACAAGGCAAGATTTGTTGCCCGAGGCTTCTCACAGATTGAGGGGATCGATTATAAGGAAACCTTTGCACCTGTCGCAAGGTATTCTTCCATACGGACGATTCTTGCTCTCTCAACGCAGATGGGGTGGCACATTCATCAAATGGATGTGAAGACTGCATTCCTCAACGGGGTGATTGAGGAGGAGGTGTACATAGAGCAGCCCAAAGGTTTCGAGATCTTCAAGAAAGGAGTCGTATGTGTGTGCTCAAGAGAGCGTCAGGATGGGTTGAACAAGCACCCCGTGCTTGGTACACACGGATAGACATTTATTTCACTGGACTTGGATTCTCCAAGAGTGAGGCGGATCCGAACCTATACCAGATTGTGGTGGAGGGTAAGTTGCTGATCATTGTACTTTATGTAGATGATTTGATTTTGACAGATGATGAACTGTTGATACTCTCATGCAAGGCTAATCTTGCAAAAGAGTTTTAGATGAAGGACTTGGGCCTCCTTCATTATTTCCTAGGATTGGAAATTTGGCAGCGCAATGATGGACTACTTGTGTCTCAAGGTAAGTATGCCCGAGAGATACTGGAGAAGTTCAACATGCATGGCTGCAATCCTATCGACACTCCTCTTCCTGGTGGATGGAGGAAAGAGGATGCTACATCGGCAGAGGTAGTGGATGCCACTGTTTATCGACAATTGGTGGGGTCTCTTATGTATCTGGTCAATACATGACCCGACATATGCTATGCTGTTAACCAGCTTTCACAAGCTATGGTTAAGCCTACCAAGCTCTATTAGAAGGCAGGAAAGCATGTATTAAGATATCTTAGAGGCACATCAGGATATGGATTATGGTACAGACAGTCGAATGAGGTGAAGCTATGTGGCTTCACGGATGCAGATTTGGTAGGGAGCCCAACGGACAGAAATAGCACATCTGGAGGGATTTTCAGTATCGGGTCGACAACAGTTTCTTGGTACAGCAGGAAGTTGAGATCCATGGCACTCAGTTCAGCAGAGGCCGAGTATATGGCAGTGAGTTTGGCTGCATGCGAGATTATATGGATGAGGAATATCCTGGTCGGGTTGTTCGGTTCACACTTAGATCCTACTGTGATATATTGTGATAATCAGAGTTGCATCAAGCTCTCGGTTAATCCAATATTTCATGATAGATCTAAACAAATTGACATACGGTATCATCATATCAGAGATAGTGTGTAGTGGAAGATCATGTTACTTTCATACATTCCCACGGAGGATCAGGATGCTGATATGTTGACGAAGGCGCTCACCAGGAGAAAATTCGAATACCACAGGGGCAGGATAGGGGTGGAAGATAATTATTATCGTGTTGAGAGGGAGTGTTGAGATTGCAACAAGATGATGAGCTTATTGGAAAGAAGTTTCCTTCACTAAGTGGGCCCGCAGGCTATTTTTGGCGCAAGTCTATTTTTAGACTATTTCTATTTTTAGACATGTCGATCATATTCTATGAGTTGCATGATGCGATTTTTGGATGGTTGGTCAAGTCGGAAAAAATAGATGGAATTATATTTTTAGACATATTGGGTGGAATCTATTTTTAGATTGGCAGTCTAAAAATAGATATGTCGAATATTATTAGCTCTTAATAATATTTGGACTATAAACATTATCTTATTCTCTTGGAGCACTTCAGTTAAGTGCACAGATGTGGCACAGGAGCTGACAGAAGGAATTACGCTATTCCCGAGGGTTAAGTGGAGCTATTGCATGGATACTTCAGTTAGAACTCATGTGACAGAGTTTGGTGGAGTTGATTGAGGAAGTTAGTGGAGTTGTATTCAGTTTAACTCAGTTAAACATAGTTGAGCTAGTTGTATCTAGTCTAACCGATTGATACACTAGTGAGAGTGGTGTGAATTAATTATTAATTAATTCACTAATTATTAACTCATTAATCAACTAAATAATACATCAATTAACTACAGTGCATGGACAGTTTCAGTGGAGACCAGTGAAGAGGTAGGTGAAAGAGCAGTGTGACTATCAGTTGTGACTATATTGTTGCATGATTTGCAACAACCAGTGATTGGAGATGCCAATGAGGATTGCGTGAGCAAGGCTGGACCAATTCAAGTTCATTCAGAGCCATTCTTCAGCAGTGATTGCGCAGTAGAGGCAGGCTAGTAGGTGGCAGAGATTGGAGCATGAGATTTGCTAGATCGGACCTGATTAGTGTGTAGTAATTGGAGATTGTACTGAGAGCTTGTGAGGAGCTTTGTATGATGATTGTTACATGATCTCTATGACATATAATATACAGATAGTTGGGGGTTTTCAGCTTTAAGCTTTCCCATAAAATACTGTGTTCATATGTGTGATTGTTTATGGTTTTAATGTGCGCATGCGATTGTTTTTATTTTCGCAATTAATGATCAATGGTAGAAGAGATTCTGTATTGTGCATGAAGTTAAAATAGTGTGTGATCAGGAGAATCTCATTGAATAATATATCAGTTATTCAAATTTCTACAAAAATAAACAATAAATTTTGGTGTACATACCTAAAAGTAATTTCGGTGCCTTAAAAAATCAGTTATTGTTATCGGTGCTAACGTACTGTTAACTGCATTGGTGCGGCTTTATTAGTGGATGCACTAGTGCTGTTAGTTAACAAACACACCAAATATGGGGAAAAAAACACAAATATTATTTTTTGAAATGAAAAAAAAGAGGTAAATTGAAAAATGAGTGGAAAATTATTTTTGAAAATATAATTTCATAAAAAAAAATTTTAAATAGTAAAAATTATTCATTATTTCATTTTTTTTGCAAAAAATTTTAGGGAGGGATTTGCACGAGAGACATACCGGAAGAAAGAGAGCATGAAAGCGCTGTGGAGTAGCAAAATAATTTTGAACAACAACACTATTCAGAGAATCAGAATTTGAAACATCTAGTGATTCACACAAAAACCCTGTAGTATAGTAAAATTGTTAAATTTTACTATAATGTATGTTTTTTTTATAGTTTTTGTTATATTTAATACATGCATAGTAAAAATTTTGAATTTTACTACGAATTTTACTAATATAATCATTTACAATATCTATCCCTATTTACATAAAATTCAGAAAAAAATAAATAAATAAATAAATAAATAAATAAAATCATTCTTACATTAAACCCTTACTTCTTTTTGTTTATGTGACTTCACAATTAGGGCTTTTCATTTTAGATTTATAGGGTTTGCATTACTATATATATAGGTGTATGACATCTAACCCGCAAGACTACTTACAGAGTCAGATCCCAATCCCTGTCGACCCTTGCACGATTTTTTAAAAAAACCTTTTTTTTAATTGGTGTGTACTGTTTAAAATAACGCACTAGTGCACGATTGTAGTATAACGCACCGAGCACATATTGACAATTTTTTTTTTTTGATAAAAACATTTTTTTATTAATTTAATTTTATGTTAATCTGTGCTTTGGTATTATATAATTCAATGGGTCTCCTATTGACAAAGATCACCGTACGGTGTTTCTACTGTATTAGTGGTGCGTTTATAAGAACCTACCACACTGTTTTCAGTGCGTAAGTTGCGGAAGTCGCATCATGCATCTAATTTAGATAGATGCACCATTTTCTTGATTTTTTTTTACATGAAAAGTATGTGATTTATTTATAAAATATATTAATGAATGGTTCAAGATTTATATTGATAAATAAATGGCTGATAAGAGTTCAAATAATAAAAATACTGATAGTACATCTAGAAATTAAAAAAAAGGCAAGTTCTTTGTAAATTCTTTACAAAAAATATTATTTTTGAACTATATGTAAGTTTAACTAATATGTATTATTTAGTGTGTATCATGCAGAGCCACAAAATGACGAAGCTCGATAAGATTGTTTTTGATCTAAGACCAGAAGAGCGTAAAATCTTGATGGAAAAATTGCAGAAGGATGAATCATGTGAATGAAAAAATACTATGGATCCAATATGAGTTTATTTTTTGAATTTTCATTAATAATATACTTTAAAATATTAGATAACATGTGTCAAACAATCTATTAATTCAGATATGTTTAATGTTCTATAAGGACCAACATCGAAGAAGATGAATGTTGTTATAAGAAAAGAAAAAAAATAGAACATGCAAATGAAAATGAATTGCTCCTTAGCTCATTTGGAGTGGTATTAGAAGTTAACGAAAGGGGGAAAAACTTTTATAAAACTTTGAGGGATCTAGTGGAACAAATGTATAGATGTTATTTCCACTTATAATACAAAAATCAATCCAATGACTCCAAGAACCAAATTTTATTTAAACTACAGGAAGGGTTTCCAGAGAATTGGTTAATGAGACATGTCAGAGTTTTAATAGAAAAAACGTACAACAACAAAAAATGATTGAAAAAGTAATATTCATTTAAATGTTTTTTTAGAATTATATGTATGTATTACTACAAAGCAATCATTTATAAATATCACTTTTGTAAATTAAATAGTTTATTGTCATGTTACTTTTTCAAAAAGATTATGAAAATCTCAAAGGATGAACGAGCTTATATCAGAAATATACCAGTAAGAATGTCCAAAAAAGTGTATAAGGAGATGGTAAAAGAAATGGACATAATTTCATTGCACGGTGAGCCATCTCATCAACAATATGCTTCAAATGTAATATGTAATCATTGATTTTTTTGATTAGGTACAATAAATACATTATTTAGCATTAACTATTAATTTTCAAGTATTTTATTGCAGAAAAGAAAAGAAAATGGAACCCATTCAGCACTTAAAATAGGACGACAAGGAAGAAAATGGTTGATATATATGTTTGTGAGTAATTGTTACTTCCTATTAACAACTTAACTAGATTTCATTTTTATATATTTTAAGTTGTTTTACAACAATCATCATTGAATGTTTTCAAACATGTGCTAACATATAAAGAAGAACCATCAAAAGAATTGATTAACATTGGGTTAAATATGGGTTGTCAGTATATGTTGGCATATAAGAAATTAATTGTAGAATTTGAAAGTATCTATCTTGTTTGACTTAGCTCCGTCTATAATTAATAGAACAAAAAAATCTTGTACATTAATTCAATGATTTGTTATGGGGTATAAAACTTGCAGGAAACAAAGTATGGAATTGCACCAAGAAATGAATTGTTCAAAGATGGCATGAAATTTGGTTTTGAAAGAATGTGTATAGTTCACGAGTCAATTCTTGCTATGGTATATTTATTTTCAATTTACATTGATGTATATTATTTAATATTGCAATTTTCATTATTCTCACTAATGTGTATACACTAATTATATAAAAAATTCATTCAAACATCACATTCTAATGCAGTAATAAAAATTTAATTAGTATGAATACTGTTATAAGATATGTGTTGACTTTTATGAATAATGAATTTTAAAAAATCACAATAATTGCACTGTCACAGGTCGATGTTTCTAAAAAATAGAAAATGAACACCGACGCGTGTATATGATACTGCGCACCGATGTGTTTGTATGATACAACGCATTGGTGCATTTCTATGACCTATGAGCACCGCACCAAATACCAATACCGATTATAATGCCTAGTGTGCTTTATCGATTACTACTCCTCATGCAGATAGGCGTTGCATTCACCGGTATGGTTTGCCTTCAATGCGCCGATGCGTTTTTATAACTTAATGGCTCGGTACATTTTTAACACCATAACAGTGGAGGTTGAGAGCTATGATACGATCGATAATGTAAAAGCAAAGATTCAGGACAAGGAAGGGATTCGTCTTGATCAGTAGAGGCTCATTTTTGCTGGTAAGCAGCTGGAGGATGGGTGAACTCTCGCCGATTATAACATCAGAAGGAGTCTACACTTCACCTTGTATTATGTCTGCATGGTGGGTTTTGAAATTTTTGAGTTGAATCGCCGTTATTTAATGAATAAGGTTAGATGTGGCAATGCCGCGTCATATTGGTTTTAGATTTTCTCTGTAGATGTCATGCATTATGAATATAACTTTCAATAAAGTAAAGTTTTAAAGTTTAATCCTATTAGTATTTGTGATATGTGTTTTAAGTCAAATCATTTTAGTCCTATGAGCATTTGTGAAATGTGCTTTGTTATCAACTGTTATGAACTATTGCTCAAATCATGTTATGTTATGTAACTTAAATGATTTTCTATAAAAGTGTTTTATATCCATTTTTCAAGCTACATAAACATATGATGTTATAAGATGGATTTAGGAATTCGATATCCCTTGAAAACTTCGTTGGCTACTTGTTGAGCCTTGAAATTGTGATTTACTTCCATTACATATTCACTTATATTTCCATATTATCACCTTCACTCCACTTCCATTTCATTACATTTACCTTACCATTACAATATGTTTTTCCAGAATTTATTAATTCCTAGAATTTTTAAGTGAATTTATGGTTAAAAATTAGAAAATAATATGCACATACTTATACCTAACAAGTGGAATGAGTTTGTTGACAAGTGTAGGTCAAAAAGAAGCTTCCAAAAGACTCTTACGTGGCCTCTTAAGGCCAAATTCGAATTTGGATAGAGAAGATCATGGGATCATAAGGATATGTGTTTCATTTCCTATTTGTATTGTAACTCTAAGAAGACATGTGCCTTATCACTTCCTATTTGGATTGTAACTCTAGATATATAGGGAGAGATTTATGGACTCTCATAGATAAGATAGCTTCTCATCTTTTGTATAAATAGGGGAAGCTTTCTCCTATCAAATCATTGTAAAATTGGAGTTATGCTCAAGCTTTGAATACATAATTAGATTGTGGTACCTTACTCATGAATGTTCCTTCATTTTGACTTGGTTTTGCTTATATATGGAGCTTCTCGATTTACCATCTCTCATACTTTTAAATTAGCTACCTAAAATGTGTGAGATTTACTTGCTTTTATAGATTAAATTTTATTTTCTTTCTTAGTACTAGTTTTAGAATGACTGTGTAATCTTTGCTTTTCTAAAAAGATTTCAAAAGGATAGATTTATCTATTTTCCAATTGGATTAAGTTTGAGACAATAGAGCTCACAGTTATTTAGTTTCCTTTCATGTTCTGTTATATACTTTTTTAGATTAAATTGTCAATTCATTGTATAATTGAATGTTTCTAAAAGATCAGGCTAAGAAGGTGTTCCAATTTGGGTGATTGAATGTTCAACCTATACAATCATTGAGCTTTACTTTTACATGCTTATACATTGTTTTTTAGACCCTAATTCAATTGTATAATTGGGTGTTCTTAAATGTCATTTCAAGAAGATGATTTTATCATATTTCTAAACTGAATGCTTGAATACCTTACTTATGAAATTATCGAGTTTTCACTTTGCATGCTTTAATTGCTTTTCTAGATTTAAAAACTAAAGTATAATCGGTTGTTTGTACATCATCTCAATATCATATTGGATGCTGAAGTGATTGAATGTACTTTAGTTGTTTTTCTTTACATGCTTTGAAATGCTTTCTTAGATTAAAATTTCAATTCCCGCAAGTGTGATTTTGCGTGCTATATTTTCTTTTAAATTTGTTTTCTTTCTTTTTCATTATTTAATTTCATAGATTAGTTGAATTTGTCTTCTTTCTTTTCGTTACTCTATTTCATAGGTTAGTTGAATTTCATTTTCATTATTTGATTTCATAGATTAAATTAGTTGGTTTTCATTATTTTGTAGTTATATTGATATAAACTGAAAGACAATTTCTAGCACATACAGTTCACGTATGCTTCACAAGTTTACGAAACCCCAGTGTTGACAAATTAAATGACAAGGAAATCATTTTGCCCCAACATTTTGGCGTTGTTGCCGGGGAAGTGTGCATAAGAACTAGCTTTCAGTCTAGAGTTTATTTTATTTGTTTTTGTTTTAGTAACCATTTATGGACAAAGGATTTAGAATGCAGCCCAAAGACTACATTGAGGAATGATATCAAAAAGCGATTGTGCCACAACATTAACCAATTCTTCAAGAGATCCTTGTGGCAAATCGAAAGGTCAAGTCGATTTCGCATATCCTTACAAACAACTAGGTACATTTTTCAAGTTTGGATATGAGCATTTCAAAAATTATAATCCTTAAATGGCTTCATTGGAAGCATGAATATACTTAAAAAGAAAAATAAAAATAGTTTTTTTTTTTTTTTTTAGATAGGAAAAACAAAATAAAACCAAGCTTGGCTAGAATTTTAGAATTTTTAATTTTGTTTAAAAAATAATAATAATAAACATTCATTAATTCATTTTGAATAAATTTTAGTGACGCAGTAAGAATCACTTCATTTTTTATCACCATCAAAAATTAAATTTGTGTGAAAATATGAATTTATTTGACGACGCTGACTAGTATGCTCTCTTTCCATGCCTTGTTGCGACTTGGAAGATTAGAATCAGTCAATTTAAAAATTAAAATTCAAAATCGTTAAAACTTTTGTTGGAAATTGATCTACAATTCTATTGAAAATCGTTGTTTGAGTCATGATCCTTTTCTTTATCGGTTCTGCAAATTTTAATGTTTTGCACCCTCTCAATCTTTTTCTGATTTATTGAGTTGCATGCTCACAATTTTTCTTAAATTTTTTTTTTTTGTTTAAATATATATATATATATATATTTTTTTTTAAATTAAAAAAAAAAATGTAGCATATGTAGAAAAAAATGCAAAACAACAAATGACCCATGGAAAGGAGGCCACACATATGCGTGAGGCCAGCCTTTGGCTTAGCCTTACACTTATGTGTAGTCCTCCAATCCACGCAAAGACCCATGCAATGCAATAAAAAATGAACCTTCTCTTTTTCATGTTCGGTCTTCCTCAAGCAACAATTATTAAAAATCGATTTTAAAAGTTGCAAAGACAGACAATGAAGGTGTATTAGATGAAGAAACTGCTAATGAAGAGAAGATTGCAAAATGCTGATGAAGAGTAGATTGCAGTTTCAATTGCAGAGACAGATAATGAAAGTGTATCAGATGAAGAAACTGTTGATGAAGAGAAGATTGCAGATTCCATTGCAGGTAATTGGAATGAGGGTGATCGATCTAAAATTCTCTATGAAAGACAAGCCATTACACATCAAAACCTACAAATACAAAAATAAAACCACAACAATTTTATTTTTTTGCAGAAGTAATTGCCAAAAAACGAAATTGCTAGAAATGCGTAACTGTTAAAAACACCCAATTTTAAAACGCATTTTCTGAGAAAACCGAGGTGAATTAGAAAAAAATAAAATATGGGTCTTTTCGGGAACGGGAGAAATTAGGTAACTCGCGAGCGATTTGCTGGATTTCGTAGCAATTTGGGAGAAATTCAGGGTTCTTCAGAGCTCTGTTTTGCAAATTGCGTGGGGAAAAAACTATTTGTTTTGAATTGTTTAAACATGAAAAATTGAAAGCAGAAGAATTCAGGTTAATAACAAACTTTGTTCCACATGGCACGTGGTCTAAGAGTCCAATTTGATTTAATAAATTTGATTTTAGACACATATGTGTCTCAATCCCTATGTGTCTCATGATTAAATAATAATAATAATAATAATAAAATATGAATAATATATATATAGGAAAAAAATTGCATATACAATTGATTTATTGAAGCAATTTATAAGGCGAAAAATGATTGCAAAATTTGGTTGAAATAATTTTTCGTGCAAGTACTTTTTTTACCGCTTCAAATATTTTTGACAACATGATTTTGCAGCACAGATGATGATTCAATTTTACAATAACTTGCAGAAAAATTGGAAGATTATTTAGATGATTTCTAAATATTTGGGGTTAAAAATTTATTGCTTCTGTGTATTTTTCTATGAAGCTTTAATTTGTAGGACACACCAAATATTTTTGATGCCAATCATATTACTGAGCACATTGCATGAAGTCATCCGACAACAGGGAGTTGATTTATTTTTCATGGTTATTTAAAAAAAAATGGATTGTTATCGATATCATGAATTGGACTGAATATAAAACTTCTGATTTTTCTTTATTTGTTTTATTTTGGCATTGAAATTTTGTGTCAGGAAGGAATTGACCATTTCTTTTTTAACACACTTATGTTCTTTATGCCAAGTTTTTGCAAGTTTGGGATGATCGAATGATCATTGAAGGAAATCAATTGTGCGCACAATTGGTCTTCAAAGGAACAATTTCATGAGAAACATAAGAACAAGTCCATATCCATGTCCATTAATACCATTACCTTTCCTTTTGAATTATAAATCCAACCAAGCAATTCAAAGCAAGCCACAATTATTTTCCAAGCAAGGGTCAGTTGTTCATTTTTTTCACATACACTTTCCATTACTTTTTGTCTAATTCTAACCCAAAAATAAAAGCAAGAAGCTCACTTACATGCTTATTGCCTATTTTCATTTTCCATTTTCCTTCTCCTATCCTTTTCATTTCGCAAATAAACCTTGCTTCAATACAAATTATTGATTCTATAGTCCTTTGAGTCTAAAATCCTTACAAAAACACCTTGAGGCTTGCATGCCTTAATGGAAAGTCTTCTTGCTGACGAAAAACGTGAATACATTAATGTCCCTTGCTCATCGGATCTTCTAGGTACTCGACAACAAAAAAATCATTCGTACCTAGCAATATGTGTTTGGGCATCTTGAATCTCATTGTCATCAATGGTAAGAGTTCTCATGTTGACTAGTGGCATCCATTAATGGCCACTAAGTCAACAATTTCTTGCTATGTTCGACATCAAAACATCTATTCACATAGTAGGAATTATGCCAACGAGTTTTGAAGACATCAAGACTATCATTTTAATTATTTTGAAGCAAATGAAAAAGATATGCAGCTACAACAGATCAACACCATTCTGCAGCTGCAAAATAAGATGGCAGCTGTAGAATCAGATGACAACAACAGAATTAGATGACAGTTGCAGAATTAGAGGGCAACAACAGAATCAGATAGAAACTACAGAATCAAATGGCAGTTGCAGAATCATATGACAGTTGCAGAATCAACATCATTTGGCAGCAAATTCAACAGTTTTAGTAAAAGCAATAAACAATCATCTTGACTCTTTTATCCATAACTTGTACAACCACTTGAAGAAGATTATGATCAGAATTTTGCAGCCACCATACATGAAGCTCATCCATTTCCAAAGGGTAAGTTAAGGTATGTCATTTTCTAACTTTTACCATAGAATTCCTTGAAAAGCTAGAATGATAACTTTTGGAAAAAAAATTCTTTTCATCATTTCATAAAATTGCCAATACCATTCATATTCACATTTTGCCACATTCATATCACTTTCAAAAGCCCACATACTTTCAAAAGATATTAACTATTACATTATTATTACGATTATATAATGGTTTTTCAAAAGTACTTAAAAGATAATTGGATGTAAACATAATCATGGTTGTCACACAAGAATCAACCATGTTGCAATTCAACTAAAAGACTTTGCAAAAGTATGAAGTTATCAAATGATATCATGCAAAGTTAAGCCAAAGCTCAAAGGATAAAAAAAAGAATTAATGTAATAGATTGCATGAGGACATGCAATAGCTTCAATTGGGGGTATGTTGGGCCTTGAAATTGTCATTTACTTCCTTTACATTTTCACTTATATTTCCATATTATCACCTTCACTCCACCTCCATTTGAGTACATTTACCTTACCATTACCACTATTGGGTTACATTTTATTTTTCCAAACTTTATTAATTCCTAGTATTTTTAAGTGAATTTATGGTTAAAAATTAGAAATTAATATGCCCATACTTATACCTAACAAGTGGAATGAGTTTGTTGCCATGTGTAGGTAAAAAATAAGCTTCCAAAAGACTCTTATGTGGCCTCCTAAGGCCAAATTCGAATTTGGAAGGAGAAGATCATGGAATCATAAGGACATGTATTCTTGTATAATTGGGTGTTCTTAAAGGTCATTTCAAGAAGATGATTTTATCATATTTCTAAACTAAATGCTTGAATAACTATTTTATGCAATTATTGAGTTTTCACTTTGCATGCTTTAATTGCTTTCCTAGATTTAAAGACTAAAGTATAATCGGTTGCTTGTACATCATCTCAATATCATATTGGTTGCTGAAGTGATTGAACGTACATTAGTTGTTTTTCTTTACATGCTTTGAAATGCTTTCTTAGATTAAAATTTCAATTCCCGCAAGTGTGATTGCGCGGCTATATTTTCTTTTAAATTTGTTTTATTTCTTTTTTCGTTATTTAATTTCATAGATTAGTTGAATTTGTCTTCTTTATTTTCGTTACTTGATTTCATAGGTTAGTTGAATTTAATTTTCATTATTTGATTTCATCGATTAAATTAATTGGTTTTCGTTATTTTGTAGTTAGATTGATCTAAATTGAAAGACAATTTCTAGCACATACAGTGCACGCATGCTTCATAAGTTTACGAAACCCCCGAGTAGACAAATGAAATGACAGGAAATTATTTTTCCCTAACACTACTATTTTTTAGCTTAATCAAATGTAGAAGGATTTCACTCTTAGAAAACAAAATCCATTAGTTTAGCTCTGGTTTTTGTATTGTGCAACTTAAAATTCAGAAAATATTGTTAGCAGGGATTCACAAATGCAATCCAAGGAATATATACTCTGAAAATGTGAGTCGAGCTTTTCATTCAATATATAGATAAATGCAGAGTGGATATTTGGAAGAAAAGTTACAAATAGATATCTTGGAGGTTGTATATTGGGAAGAAAAGTCACAAATCGATATAGTGGAGGTTGAACTGATGACAACTAAAAAACCACCAAAATACCTCTAAAAGTCACAAATAGATTGTGGAGGTTGAACCTATGGCAAATTCAAATACCACCCAAATACACATACATATGAGGAATTCTCTATAACACTATCATACACCAAAGTATAAGAACTTGTAATTGATGATGTTGTTAATATGAATCCATCACTGTAGGAATGACATTGAAGTCCACGATCATGTGACTTACATTGAAAAATGAAAACTTAGTCTAAATTTCTATGCAATTGATTATAGTCCATGCACATGAGATCATAGCATGATGCCAACTAATCCATAGATTAAATGACCTCTATGCTTGGCATAAGAAAATCTTAAGTTATATGAATATTTCCTTAATTTTTTTCTAAAATTGGTGTATGGTTTTATTATCTCGGCTATAGCTTCTACTTGAGGCCTCCCTTTCTCTACCCCTTTCCTCACAACAATCTTGATCTTGTTCTTCACCCTCCTTAATCAAAATTTTCAAGCCTCTTCGAGGGTGAGTCAAAGAAATATTCAAGTAACCACTTAGCACCAAATCTCAAGTGAATATTAAGATATTTGTTGCTTAAGGAAATAAAAAAATGTGCTTCTTCTCGAATGAAGAGCTCACATGAATATTAAGATATTTGTTTCTTAAGTAAATACACAAATGTGCTTCTTCTCCAATGCATAAGTAGAGTGTGTGCCACTAAATCCCGTGCTTCTTCTCCAATGCATAAGTAGAGTGTGTGTCACTAGATCCTTGATAGAGGGAACATTTGTAGTGACAAACTAAATACCATAAAACTATAGACTTGTGTTGAAAAATCAAAATAATTATCAATTTTTTTTAGTAGAATGATTAGAGACACAAAAATAAATCCTTCTCTAACATTGATGAGGTGCATCTCTCATTGAAGAATTTGAACTCCAAAGTCTTGCTAATGGAAAAAAAACTAGGACTTAGATCTCTCTAGTTTTAAAGAGAAAACAAAGGCTCCTAAAAATTTATAGCTAGATTTTACGCCAAAGTCTCTCTAATGGCAAACAAACTAGGAATTAGATCTCTCTAGTTTTGAAGAGAAAACAAAGGCTCCAAAAAGTATATGGGTGGATTTTCCTTCTAGTTGAATGTTTAAAATATTTTTTTTTAATGACCACCAATATTATGACTAGGTTAGGAAGGAGTATGAGCTTCTTGAATGGTGGAAAAGCCCATACCACCTCTATTTCCTTATGTGATCCAAAATTGATTGTTATTTAATTCTATTCTAATATCATTTTCAAAATTAACATGAAAGTGCTTTGGTTTTCTTATCATACAAGGGTTTATACATGTTTATGATTGACAATTCATTAAACTTGATAATATTAAGTGTATTTCATGAATTTAAAAGCATGAAAACTCAATTCTGAGCAACATCATGTAAAAACATAGCAAGAAAAAATAACAGAGACTAATACACAAGTTTTTGATGAAGGAGTTCACCCCTCTTGGGCTACATCTCCTTGGTCCAAATTCATAGTGTGGGCCTTTGTATTAGCTTCAATTTTTCAAAAGTGTTGTTTAAAGTCTCATGTTGCCTCTGCAACCTGCTACAATGGCTCCAAAACATCAAAATCTACCAAGAATGAGTCTTCCTGAGCCAAAATTGGTCGAAAATTGCCTCAGTTATGGCAAAACCATTTTTTCCTAGTTTTTCTCCACTAATTTTGGAAGTCTGTCAGTTAACTCCACTAAATGTGGAGCTACTTCATGTTTGGCAGGTCTTCTAAACCTTACGCCAAGTTAAGCATGCCAATAATTAAAGATAAGCACATATTTAAGTGGGGTTAAGGCTTGTTTAGCGCTAACCCACACTTACCGTTAATTTCGGATTATCACCACATAACCACGAATTAGTGGTAATTGAACTCAACTTAATTGTATTTTAAAAATCCCATTGAACAGTATTTAGCTTCTGGTCATAGCACACGGACATGTGGGAGGGGGATGACCCCCTCCAGAACCCCAATCTCTGCAGCGACAAAACTCAAATAGAAGCGGAGCCCTTAGTGGTTAAGGAAATCGGTGGATGGTGTAGTGGTAAGGCATGAGTGTTGCATGCAGGTGGTCGTGGGTTCAACCCCGACCTTGCCATAAAAATTTTGTTGGATGTGATATATGGTTCGGACCATGGGTCTTGAATTTCATTATAAATATACGTGTGTTGATATATGTTGCACTCGTGGTATGGCTCCAACCTTTGATTCAAATTTGTATAAAATTAATAATGCGCCCACAATTCGACCTTGCAGTAAAAATGTATGCCATCCACCTTGCCATGGGGGGGACATGTGGCAACCTCTAGTTGTGCCACGTGGCCCTTCCCCATTGGCCTAAAAATTCCACCATTAATAAACGTAATCCACCATAGATCATTCCAAACTTAGGAATAGGAGAAAAATTCAA
The DNA here is from genome assembly GCA_034641835.2 of Pinus albicaulis. NCBI lineage: Eukaryota > Viridiplantae > Streptophyta > Pinopsida > Pinales > Pinaceae > Pinus > Pinus albicaulis. The sequence goes on along the minus strand of CM076577.1, from coordinate 246,658,067 downwards.
CTTCCCCAAGCAACATTGGCGAATCCCATTCTGACACTTGTCACAGTGTCACTGGTTGAAATTTGGAGAATATTCCTTGAATATTTCTGAGGTGCTGACTGGACTGCCAAGTCATCAATCTGTCACTGTTCTGCACAATTTTTACCTGTTTGAGAAAACAAACAACAAACCATAACTTACTCATACGAACTCAGATTTTGTTGTTGCGTTAGAATCTTGGTGATGAAATCTATTCGGTCGCTATGGTTTGGAGCATTTCTGAGCACTTTCCTTTTTTATCTAAATACTGAGCCTCTGATCATTCCTCCCCACTAGAAGCCTTTTGGACCCCAAAAGATACTATCAATTTTTTAGCAAGTGAGGGTACAACTCCCTCACCCCTTCACTCTCCATCCATTTGGCCTTTTAAGGATTTTGTCCCTTGAGTCCCACTCTAAGGTATTCAACATTCCCTCTTCTTGAAGTTTTGATTCTACTATCAAGTATGAGATCTTGCTGAATTTCATCAAGATATTCTGGCGATAAATCATCTATTGATGATAGCTGAACATGCTCTCCTTGACCATCAATCAAAGGAGGCTCAAACAATCTCAAATTCTCAACATTAATGTTAGAATATATTTGCATATAAGGAGGAAAATCTAGCTTAAATTCATTAGTACCAATCTTTTCCAAAATTTTAAATGGACCATAATGGATTGGCTTGAGATTTTTACCTTCCCACTGCAATATTTCTTTTCTGATATACAACCAAACTTCATCTCCAACTTGGAATTTGTGATCAACATGATGTTTATCATGCCTTGCCTTGTAGCTGTTTTGACTCTTTTGAAGTTGCTCTTGCACTTTGTGATGTATCAACTAAATTTGCTCAATGAACTTCCTTGCATTATCTATGTCACTATGGCCATCTATAGCGAAATATTTCTCAAATATGAAGTCCAAAGGCAATCTTGGAAATTACCCAAAACATGCCTCAAATGGTGATGTGTTTGTGGAAGAATGCTTTGCCTTGTTGTATGCATGATGAATGTAATGCAATTGGGATCTTTGCTGCAATAGCCTCTAAGAAGATGAATGACTGTCCTATTTACCACCTCGTTCTGACCATCTATTTGCGGATGAAATGTTGTAATCTTCTTCAACTTTTTGTCCATCATGTCCCATAATTTTGACCAAAAATTCCCAACAAACCAGGAATCTCGATCCCTTACAATAGAAGTAGGAAGACCAAAATGAACCCATACATTTTGAAAGAAAATATTAGTGGTTTGTTCAGCTATAATTGTTTTCTTACATGGCATCAAAAGACACATTTTTTTGAACCTATCTACCACAACATACAAGTAATCATGACCTTTCCTTGACATAGGAAGACCACCTACAAAATCCATTAAGATACTCTCCCAAGGATGTGAAGGAACTAGAAGTGGTGTGTACAATCTAAGTTTCCTATTACTAGGCTTAATTATTGCACATAAAGAACATCCTCTGATAAAATGAGATACACTATCAATCATGTGTGGCCAATAACAATACCTTTGGAGATGAAAAAAATTTAACCAGAACATTAACTTATTTATGGATATTTACCGAGAGGAAAAATAAAATATAATCAGCAACAAAACACATAAACATGAACACAAATGTTTATCCAGGAAAAACCCCAACTTTGGGGAAAACCCATCCAATGTAATTTCATTAACCATTAGCGAAAACCATGAACAATCTGGCCATGTGATCCTTCACCGCTCACCTCCTTGGCCTGACTTACAATGAAGTCTTCCCAGCCTTTTATAGGCTCCATTACATGCAATGCCAAGGGTCGAAAACCATGGGTGCACAGTACCATGTGCCCAAAAACTACACATTTGTTTAACTTGGTCAACCTTGACTCTAACTTTGAGTCAATTTACCTAACATTCCTCCCTTAAACTTGACTTAGGGTTCCTTGACTAAATCTAGCCAACCTTGCCAAGTGAGTCAACATAGTCGTGCTCACTCTAGCCCTTACCCCCTTCAAAGTTTTTACTTGGGTATCTCTTAACTCGACGTCCCCTCTATCACCTAGGTCTAACCCAAAATTTACCAGTGATTACCCAGGGGTATGCATGCCTAACCAAGTCTTACATCAGCATGCCCATTTACATGTAAGAAAATTTAACTCCATCATTTTTTATTTTTTTTATTTGGTTCTTTTCTAGCACATCCTCTCTTGACACATTATGTGCCTAATTCTCTCCTCCCTTATAACGAACGATCTTCTTATAAAATTCAATTCATAATAAGGTTTGTTGTCGAAACCTGCCACTGTAGCATTGCGTAGCTTAAAAGGGTAACAATGACCATCAACATCTAGCAAAACATAATGATTTGATGTAGAACCAATATCTACAAATCATATGTTGATTCCCATGTGGAAGATACTAGATTTATATCACTTTTTATGTTCCCAGTACTCTGGCCAACCAAGTCCCACTGCGTTGCACCACAAAACAGTGACTTGCTGCCCTTGGCATCATTTTCTTTCTAACAACTTGGAACTACAGACCACATGACCCTCATCACCATCCTCTCGGCTTCCACTATCAACTTAAAGCTTTAAACAATGGCATTACTCCTACACTCGCTGACCACAAGTGACACATTCGCTTCAACAATGTTCTTTCTGTGGAGATCACATCTCATTCTTCTTCCACCATAGATCCATTGATGTGATCCAATATCATATTCTATGTCATTAATTCAAAAGTCAGTGCTTAAAAACCTCTGCCATAATTTCCACCACCTCAGATATTTCTGGTGCATCTTTTAATGGCGAGCGACCTATTTTACATCCGACTCAACATTTTCCGGAAAATATGGAAATTTTCCCATAGGCTCCATGTACATCACTGTGCCAACTCTCCTCTCATGACACTCTTGAGCGCTCGCTTACATTCTTACACACAACAAGATACCTATTCCACTATGTTTCAAATAAGGCATCGAACCACACACACAATTGATAACATTCACGTTAGCCTAGTCACCCGATAGCATCTCACACATTAATCCAGTTGGCATCAGGATTCATTGCCTCTTTCCATAATGTTATTGAAGACTCTATCACAACTCGCTTCTCAGCTGCAAGGATATAGACATTTCTTTTGAGATCCAGATCTAGCGCATCAATACAAATGATCGAACCTCTTGCATGCTCCCAACATGAGCCGCGACTCGGGCGTGATTATCTTGTCATCACTACCTTCACCCAAGAACAAGAAGCTCTGACCCACCCTCTGTATCTTGAACCCATCAAACCCCATGAGCATCATATCAGCCCTCATGTTTACGTCGTGCTTCCAGATTAGTAAGTGTCTCAAGGTGCGATGCAGACCATGAAGGGGATAACAGATCTCTCGAATTGGAGATTGGTCTCCATGTAAAAGTCTCGCATCTGTGAGCACTCCATGACAAATTGACCTCAAATTTGTGAAAAAGGTTTATGGAAATCACTTTTGACGCAACATTAGTTGCGTTTACCCACATTCTCACCTATGATTTCTTCTTATGTTTGTACATTCCCAAAAACACATAAGCGGAATTAATTTCTTTTGCAAGCATATAATATAAACCAAATTTTAAACCCACTTAAATGAAATCTCCAACAATTTTCTCCACATGTGGAAACTTTTCCCTTTATTAGATTTATGGTTATAAAACATATTAAATATTTATTTTATATACCTCTTAATTGTGACTTCAATTTTGATTTGATCAAATTTCTAACTCACCGCATTTATGAGTAAAACCCAAGGCTTTCGACTTTGATTTTAAATCAAACGCCAACATATATGTACATTTGCCCCACGCCTATCACCGATGAATATTTAATGAGATTTAACATCTGACCTTAATTAACATCCAAGTCTCCGCTTATATATATTTTTTGCATATATGTCACCAGTATTTACAGAATCAACCAATTTAATATAAGTTATAATAACACTTATAACTTACCATTTCAAACTTGTGCGAATACCGTTTACTGGTTTTGTGAAACCATTTCACTGTTTACTGGGCCATCAATTCGTAGTTCTGTTTTTCATTTTAGGCACAACTTGTGTTTCCACTCGATGTTGTTCCCATTCTCAGCACTCGACAAATTGACTTGCCCTTTGAATTCTTCTCAGGCCTGCACGCAATTCACCACACAGTCTCAAATTCATGATTCCACTTGCTATTCACTGAATTACAGTTTCCAAATAGATCACAATTCCAAGAATAAATTTATCATTCTGTTGTGCCTTTCTATTCACGATTTCATCCTGGAATACGAATTTAAAAATGAATGCGATAATGTGATCTCATCAAATAGAGATTCATTCCATTGTATGGTCACTAAAAACAAAGTTTCCTTTCTCTGTTACGCTGCTAGTAATTTCTTCAGGAATAATTTAATAACATTCCTTAAATACTCTCAGTTCCATCTGCACTACAATGCAGCTCCGAACACCCTCTAATGCCACAGTTTCTTTTAAAACATAAAGGGGCTTTGATCCACTGGAAACAAACACGATATTAAAATGTATATCATGCCAATTATCCATAATGAGATTCACAAGTTCCGCTCTACTATTCATTCATTAATTTAATTAAAAATCATTTAACGTAGTCTCTCAACCTTCTAAAAAGGAATCTATCGAATTCCTTGTGAATTCAATTTCATAGAATTCAGTTCCTATTTCTGGCTCTTCCAAAATACACCTGCGCACTTATATTATACAAATGCATGCTCTGGTACATACAAACAATTTTTCACCGTACACAATATAACTCATAAATTAAGTAATGATATATATTTAACAAATATTTACACAACTTCTCCTCCTTGGCCTAATGTTCAATCAATGGCCTCTTTCTTGCTACTGCCCATAGGCTTCCAATCCAAACCTTCACTATCTGATCCTGAATTTCTCTCTATATATTTTTTCATGCCTTTGAGGCTTATAATTTATACAAATGGTTCTGAAACCAATTTTGGTTTCAAATCCTTTATCTTCTCAACGAATTCCTATGAATCCTCTTTAATCCTAAAATTTCTACTTAATCCCTAAGGATCCTCATAAATCCCTAGGTTCATGAAACTAATTCTAAAATAATAAATTTTCAAATCTTTCATATTCTCTCTTGAGAATATTTACAAAAATCCTCTCAATTTTTATTAATCCTATTTTAAAATATTAAAATAACTCAACTCAAAACAAATCATTCCAATTTCTTAGAAATACAAGACCCCCTATATTTAATTAAATTAAATGAAATTGTTGAGCCGGATTCTCCTGCATCAGACTCCAAAGTAGAAATTTATCATGATCTCCTGATCATGTGATTCCAGCCTTTGCCTCCTGGATCCCATACTCTGTTTTGCTGCTGTCCATAAGCTATATCATTCTTCAACTGCACTTTTCCAGGCTTCCATACTTTATTCTGCATCTTCCCACTAGCTATTCTTTCACAGTATGTTCTGGTCTTTTCCTTGTTGTTGTTTATTTGCCTTCTCGCTGTTGTCTTCTTTTGAGACATCTTCATCATCAACCTTCTTATGCTTTCAATCTCTATGTTCAAGTTAAATTCTATCTGGTAACCACTCTGCCATTTTTTGCTGCTTCTAAATATTGTTGACATTTCTTTAAATACTGCTGTAGATATTGCTCTGGACATTGTTGCCTCCCAAACTTCTTGAATATCTCTTAAGATATCTCCCTCTGCACCATCCTTCTTCTGCTCACTACCTTCCTTGTAGATGCTTTCCTTATTAAGTAAGGAATCTATGGGTTCCTTCTGCTACAACAATTCATCAAGTTCATTCAAGACAAATCCAAGAGATGGATTTCCTTCTGCAACACCTGTAAACACAGTCAAATTATCAATTTCAAAATCACAAGACCCAATGGTATCATTTTATGATCCAGTCACCAAATCTCCTTCTTGCAGTTTTAAGTCTCTTTCAGGACTCAGAAAATCTTCACCGTCTTCCTTCCCAGTTTCGAGGGTTATCTCCATTGTGCCAATCATCATAATAGAATGATGATTCTTCATTATGTTTTCAGCTAACATAGTTTCCTTTTCATTGGATTCTCTGACATTTTCCATTTTCTGTCCTTCTTTTCCTAGATAATTAACACATGAATTATCAGTATTAAAAACAAAAGGTTTCAGTATCTCTTCCTCCCCTGGCAACATCTCAGTATGCTGCTTTGAGTTTTCATTTAACTCCCTTGTCAGACCATTAGTATGCTGATTTAAATTCTCCATGAGACTATTGTTGTGTTTTGATTACTTATTGTTAACGTGGAGAGCTGATGGTGCTATGTGAAGGACGAAATTAGATGGGTCAACGAGTTGACCATATTTATTTATTTTTATTAGTGACCCATAATTGAATTAAACCGACGTTGGTTGGTCAAAGTTAATGAAAATCCTCTGTTTTTTTTTGTTCCTATATATATACCTGCGCCCATGACCCATAGGATCCACACAGTTTGAGAATATGCAGTTTTTTTGTGGCTTTGAGTTTTCATTTAACTCCCTTGTCAGCACATCAGTATGTTGATTTAAATTCTCCATGAGACTATCAGCTAGTCTCTCCTTCATATCATCTGTTTCATGAATGTCTCCCTGCTCCTGTTCACAATAGTGGACTCCTTTGATTTTTTGAATCATTCTTACATCCATACTCTCTGTTTCATGACTGTCATTCATGACAATTTCTTTGTCTTGATTCTTCAACAATTCATCCTAATTATAGATTCTCTGTCTTTCCAATTCTCTTCTTTGAAGATCTAATTTTCTATATAACTCAAAAATTTCAATTGGGGTAGAATTTGGAAACTTTACACGACTTTCGATACCTTAACTTGTTGTTTACCAATCATCAGATGGTCCTTCTTCCTCTGTTTCAATATTCTGCTGAATATTTCCATGAGACCTCTCTGTCTTCATTTCTTTCTAAGTTCTTGCTATCTCAGCATTAATCTGAATATATTTCAGATTCAGCTCCTTCTCCTTAACAAAATTTAAAGTTTGTTCATCATCTTGTGATGTACCTGCAATCACACACAAATCATTAGTTTTAAAACCAAAATACTTTTTAGTCTTGCTTTCTTCCTCAAGCATCAATCTTCCATAATGTACTTTTTTGTTTTTGACATATCCTATTTGCTGTGACTCAATTCCTTTGAGTCTTTCCTTTTCCAATAAAGAAATATGTATATGTTCAAGTTTTTTGAACTTGTTCACCAGTTTATCATTCCATTTCTTTTGCAATAAGTTCCATCTAATCCATTTCCTCATTTTCCATCCGTGTCTTCGACATTCATTCCATGTCTCTTGCAGCCATCCTTGTAGTACCTCGAGTTGTATTTTCATCACTACAATACCTCTTTCTCGATCCTCATCACTTATATTATCTTTGTGGCATTCTTTAGAACCTCTTCTCTGAACCTCCATGGCCATCTTCCTCATGAGCTCATCGATGCTCAATTGGTGATCTACAACATAGCCTTATCTTGTAGCAATCTCCTTTTCCTACTCAATACCCTATCAAGCTTCCTTTCTGAGCTTGAATTCTTCCTGGTATTGTTTTGGTTCACTCTCTTGAACTTGTTGTTCCTTTAGCTGCTGCACTCAGTCACCTTCCTTCTTTCTTCCAATTTCTAATTGGATAGGTTCATTTCCATCATCATCACAACTTTTGTCTTCTTCTTGTCTGCAACCAAAATTCTGCAATCATAATCTTCAAACTAGATTAAATAAAACACATTATCTCACCTTCAAGTTCTCTGCATGACCTTGTCCTCTTCATTCACTTGTACTCATGTATTTCTGCAATTTCCTGTTACACACCAGCTCTGTATATGTGATGCATATCATATTTAGAATCTGATCTCTTATTTTTTCATCACACTTGCATTAAAAAAAAAATACTTTGACCTTCAAAAGAGCTTTTCCAGCTCTGATACCACTTGAGGCAACCTTAGCTGCGTTTACCAACATTCTCACCTATGATTTCTTCTTATGTTTGTACATTCCAAAAAACACATCAGCGAAATTAATTTCTTTTGAAAGCATATAATATAAACCAAATTTTAAACCCACTTAAATGAAATCTCCAACAATTTTCTCCACATGCGGAAACCTTTCCCTTTATCAGATTTATGGTTATAAACCATATTAAATATTTACTTTATATACTTCTTAATTGTTACTTGAATTTTTATTTGATCAAAGTTATAACTCACCGCATTTATGAGTAAAACCCAAGGCTTTCGAATTTGATTTTAAATAAAAGGCCAACATATATATACATTTTCCCCACGCTTATCACAGATGAATCTTTAATGAGATTTAACATCTGAACTTAATTAACATCCAAGTCTCTGCTTATATTTTTATTTGCATATATGTCACCAGTATTTACGTAATCAACCAACTTAATATAAGTTATAATAACACTTATAACTTATCGTTTCGAACTTGTGCAAATACCATTTACTGGTTTTGTGAAACCAATTCATTGTTTATTGGGCCATCAATTCGTAGTTCTAGTTTTCATTTCAGGCACAACTTGCGTTGCCACTCCACACTGTTCCCATTCTTAGCACTCGACAAATTGACTTGCCCTTTGACTTCTTCTCAGGCCTGCACGCAATTCACCACGCAGTCTCAAATTCATGATTCTGATTGCTATTCACAAAATTACGGTTTCCAAACAGATCACAGTTCCAAGCACAAATTTATCATTCTGTTATGCCTTTCTCTTCATGATTTCATCCTGGAATACGAATTTAAAAATGAATGCGATAATGTGATCTCATAAAACAGAGATTCATTCCATTGTATGGTCACTACAAATAGATTTTCCTTTCTCTGTTATGCTACTAGTAATTTCTTCAGGAACAATTTAATCACATTCCTTAAATACTCTCAGTTCCATCTGCACTACAACGCAGCTCCGAACACCCTCTAATGCCACAGTTTCTTTTAAAACATAAAGGGGATTTGATCCACTAGAAACAAACACGATATTAAAATGTATATCATGCCAATTATCTAGAATTAAATTCACAAGTTCCACTCTACTATTCATTCATCAAGTTAATTACAAATCATTTAACGCAGTTTCTCAACCTTCTAAAAAGGAATCTATCGAATTCCTTGTGAATTTGATTTCATAGAATTCAGTTTCTATTTCTGGTTCTTCCAAAATACACCTGCGCACTTATATTATACAAATGCATTCTCTGGTAAATACAAACAATTTTTCACTGTACACAATATAACTCAGAAATTAAGTAATGATATATATTTACCAAATATTTACACAGCTTCTCCTCCTTGGCTTGATGTTTAATCAGTGACCTCTTTCTTCCTACTGCCCGTAGGCTTCCAATCCAAACCTTCACTATTTGATCCTGAATTTCTCTCTATATATTTTTTCATGCCTTTGAGGCTTATAATTCATACAAATGTTTCTGAAACCAATTTTGGTTTAAGATCCTTTATCTTCTCAACAAATTCCTATGAATCCTCTTTAATCCTAAAATTTCTACTTAATCCCTAAGGATCCTCATAAATCCCCAGGTTCATGAAACTAATTCTAAAATAATAAATTTTCAAATCTCTCATATTCTCTCTTGAGAATATTTACAAAAATCCTCTCAATTTTTATTAATCCTATTTTAAAATATTAAAATCACTCAACTCCAAACAAATCATTCCAATTTCTTAGAAATAAAAGACCCCCTATATTTAATTAAATTAAATGAAATCGCTGAGTCGGATTCTCCTGCATCAAGTTCATTCACCAAGAAAAATAAAACCCTTGGCTAGAGAAGCGTCCCTCTGAAGCCAAATATGGCTCTGATACCAAATGAAGAAAATTTAACTAGAACATCAACTTAGTTACGAATATTTACCGAGCGGAACAATAAAATATAACTAGCAACAAAACACATAAATATGAGCAAAAATGTTTATCCGAGAAAAACCCCAACTCCAGGGAAAACCCCAACTCCGGGGAAAACACATCCATTGAAATTTCATTAACCATTGGCGAAAACCATGACCAATCCAGCCATGTGAGCCTTCACCACTCACCTCCTTGGCCTACCTTACAATGAAGTCTTCCCAGCCTTTTATAGGCTCCATTACATGAAATACCATGGGCTTAAAACCATGGGTGCACAATACCATGTGCCCTAAAACTAAATGTTTGTTTAACCTGGTCAACCTCAATTCTGACCCCGAGTCAATTTACCTAACGTGAGATTCGCTATTGTATTGCCTACACTGAAATTTCCAGCAATCAATGATATGTGTGCCTCCCTTATGATATTTTTTCTTTCTCCCTGCAATATACATAACTTTCCCAAGTGATACAACAAACTGTTATGCACATAATAATCTAACTCTTCATTTTATTTTCCTTGACTCAATCTTTCATACACATCTTGAAAATCACTATCATATGCATATTGTTCAATGTAACTTTCATGCATAACTGAATTGTGCTTGATTATAATAGATGAATTTAAAATAGGCCTAGAGAGCATATCAACTACCTTATTGTAGATTCCCTTTTTATACATGATAACCAAATGAAATTGTTGTAGAAATCCGATCCATCTGAAATGTCTTGATTGCTGCAAGTTTGAATGCATTTGTAAGTACTGCAATGGCTGATGGTATGGATAATGGACTTTTTTCTCATCAAATAGTTCTTCCATTTCTTTACACTTTGTACCAATGCATATAACTCTTTTTCATAGGTGGGATAATTAGTCATAGCTCCATTAAAAATTTCATAATGAAACGAAATGGGCTTACCATGCTGCATGAGAACTGATCCCATAGCATAATCACATGCATCTGTTTGGATCTCAAATGGATGTCTAAGATCTAGAAGAGATAATACCGGTGCCAAAATTATATTTTGCTTTAAATAATAAAATAATTTTTGCTGCATATCTCCCCAATGGAAGACTTTCTTAGCACTCGTCAATGCATGTAACAGAGCTGCAATGGAAGAAAAATTAGCAATGAATTTCCTCCAATACTGTGCTGCCCCAAGAAAGCTTCTTACCTCTATAACTGTATTGGGCTTGGGCCAATTCAGAATGACCTCTACTTTGGAAGGTTCTATCTTCAACTCACCTACTCCAACAATGTGTCCCAAATGCACGAAAAAATTCTTTCCAAACTCACACCTTGACATCTTTAAAAATAATTACTCTTTTTTCAAGACATCAAGTACCTTGTTCACATGCATGACATGTTCTTCTCTTGATTTTTTGAATATAAGTATGTCATCTAAGTTAACAATGACAAAGTCATCTAGAAATGGTCTAATTACATCATTCATGACTCTCATGAAACTGGTTGGAGAATTTTTTAGACCAAATGGCATAACTAGCCACTAAAACAATCCTTGTATATTTTTAAAGAAGTTTTCCAAATGTCTTCTTCAACTATTCTAACTTGATGATAACCACTTCACAAGTCTAACTTAGTGAAATATATTGCATACTTTAACTAATCTAGCAAATCATCAATGTGTGGGAGTGGGTAGCGATTCTTTACTGTGATTTTATTCAGTGCAAGGAAATCTATGCACATGCGCCAAGTCCCATCCTTATTTGGTACCAAAACAATTGGTGAACCACATGGCGAATTAGATGGGTGTATGATACATTTTTTTAGAAATTCTTGTATTTTCTTCTTTATTTCCAAAATCTCCATAATTAACATGCGATACATACCAATGTTTGGAAGTGGAACATCCTGCTGCAGCTGGAACTCATGTTGAATTCCCTTCTTGGGAGGTAACCAATTTGGTTCTTGAAACATCTCGGCATGCTGACTTACCACATCAAAAAAATCAGATTTTAATTTGTCATCACATCCTTCAAAATATTCATAGTCAACATCATCCTTTTTCTTGTTCATGAGAAGCACACAATTTTTACTTGCATTAATTAGCCCCTTCATTTTCCCTGCATTAACTAAAGAAATATTCAGTTTCTTGCCATGAGCTCTCACAATATACTCCACCCCAACCTTAAGAAAATGATATTTGTTCCCATGGAAATAAAACACAGCTTTCCTATAATACAAATATGGACTTCCCAAGATAAACCTAGAAATTTCAAGTGGAACCACAACTAACTCGACTTCATCAAAAAAGTTTGCAGTAATAGCAAATCTAAATATGCATTTCCTTGTAACTTGTAAATTGGCATTCTTAACTATCCAACCCAATGGGTATGGTTTATGATGTGGTACGATTTTAAGGTTAAGATTTTTGACCAAGTCTTCTGAAATAAGGTTTGGTTGTGACCCACTATCAAACAACACATCAATCTTTGTATGATTTGAAATCACTCTAACATGGAACAATTCTATCCTTGTGTCTTCATTTGGAGTGTTGGTGTGACTATTTGAGGAACAAGTACTTGCTATGGCTTCCTTTCCTTTGTTAACCATGGCTACAATCTTGGTCTCATCTCCTGAACCAGATCCAAGATATTGTTGTGTGGTGGTAGTCTGTTGAAGGCTGGAGAGTGAATTCCTCAACATTAGGGATTCCACCCGGTCAGGAGATTAGTGTAACTCCTTGCTACTCCTTTTCCGTTGAAATGGTGGGTCCGACTGGGGATATAGGGACTAGTTTCCCGTATAAAAATGAGTTTGTAAAACAATGGAATAAAATGAACACGACTGGAGTGATCTATTCTACTGATAACATAAATAAAACTAATTCTAACTACTTCCCACAATGGATCGATTTTTTACAGAGTAAGATTTCATAAGTATGAAACAATATAGATCATTTGCATATTAAAATGAATATAAACACATTAAAGAAACTAAATCAATGTAATTGATTTAGTTGATGAAGAACATTAATCATATAATAGCTTTCAAAGTCACTTTTCTAACAACATATCATTCAATACATTTTATCAATAGTAATAAGAATATATATCATTAATTGCTTATCAGAAAGAGACAAAAAATTAGAAACAAGTTTGCTATAATCTCAGAAACATAAAAAGATTAATACAAAGATAATAATACCCGTTGCATCATAGCTTAGTTCTAAAAAGATAGCCTCTGGGCTTAGACTTTCAATTAGATAATTTTGTTCAAAAAATAGTGCAAGTTCCAAAATAAACCTTCTAAAAAATCTGGACCCTTTTCTAAATGCATGAAAGGGGTTTTAATACTAATTAATATTACAAAAATATAAGACTTGTGAAAGAAGTCTTATTAATCTAATCTAAACTATAAAATAAAAGCTAGGAAATTAAAATTACGTAGTTGTAATAGTCTCAAGACTGTTTCTTGGATCCACTCTCTAACTGTTCTTTGAGCTAGCATCATATATTCGAATTGGGGGGGATGCATTGGTTGCATTCTCATCTGGCCCGTGAATATTACATCATTGAGTGTTGGAAGAAGTTGAATTGCTGCATTGGAAAGACACCTCAGCACTCCCAATTGACTGTGCAGCTTGATCAATTGATACTAGTAAACTTCCATATTTATCTTTGTCAAATTTTCTATGTCAATAGCTTTCCTACTTGATGTTTCGTGCCAATATTGTTTCAAAAGGCTGAATTCTGGTATAGTGTCTTTTGGAATTTCCTGGATAAGATTAGCTTATAGAAGATAATCTTTTATACACTTAGAGATGTTAAATGACATGTTTTTAGCTCTGATGATAGCTAATTCTGCACTTTTTATTTTCATGTCCTAGTCTACAAATATTATATCCTTGATTGATTCTTCAAGGTGAGGAAGATCGACCTCTCTCCCTTGCACTGTGTCTTGCCAATCTAGATACTTATACACTTTATCATCAATTTATTAATAATAAATCCTCAAATAAGAAATTTGAGTGACTAACTGATCACTTATTTTAATCTTCTCTTGAATCTGTTGATATTTTTGATAGAAAACTATCTATTGGTTTACCAACAATGTTTCCAGTTCAGTTGCTTCTTTCTTTACCTCATTAAGTTTTGGATTCTCCTGGAGCTTTTGAATGTTTTAATGTATTTGCTAGACTATTAAATCCTTTTATTTAATTTCATTCTTGAGTTTGAGTTTGAGACCTTCAAACTCGATTTGAAGATTATTAATATTTGATTGCAACTCCTGCTCTATCCTTTTTTTTTCATCGAAGAAACTTTGCTCCATTGGAGTCATTTTCTGATATTTATCCATGATTAATGACTCGAACTCTGCTGCCTTATGAATAGTTGCATTTGCATAAGCACCTGCAAACCGAGATAAGCAGCTAAGTTCTTTTCCTGGAGTTGACTGTGCTCCTTTCCAGAGCACTTGCATTAATGTTGTGTCCATTGGTATTTCTGGAGAATCTTCAATATTTCGCTTCTTCTTTGACTTGGATACAACAAATTTATGCTTTGGACTGTAAAATACATCCAAAGGAGGTATTTGTTCAATTTTCAGAATTATTTCTGCTATTGGAAAAGAAAAGATAATCTCCATGTTGTTTGCCTCTGTTTCTTCTTGTCTCTCCTCTGTGCCATTGGTCCTTGGTGTCTGATTTTTCTAAATAGCAATTTCAGAAACCGCTGCAATGAATGATATTTCTCGAATTTCTCTTTGATCTTCAGAACCATTTAAATTAGAGGATACTTGTTGAACACTTGATTCACCTATATGAATTTTTGTTCTTAGAGAATATTCAGTGGGAAGAATTTCTAACAAAATATCATTATGATCAACAGAAGTATTAGTATCAGATAATGATTTTTCAAAACTTTCCCAGTCATGATTAAATCTCTCTTCTAGTGGAACATTTACAATTTCCAGTTCTACCACTGATACTTGTACCTGAACTAGAGGAATTAGAATCACAACTCGTTCTACTTTTGGCAATTGAATCTGAACTTGAGGAACTTGAATTTGAAATTGTTCTACTTTGGGAAATTGAATCTGAACTTGGGGAATTGGAATTTGTTCTGGCATTGGCCTGTGGAACATGTAATCTAGAAAATGAGAATTCCTTTATTCACGATATTTTTTGAATTGTATCATTTCTTCTGGAATGAATCTCACAGTTGCTATTTTCAGAACCCTTGAGAATTCTGTAATTGATTCAAACACATCGTCAAAATTATCAGGCTTGCTTGCAAATTCCCGCAGCTTAACTTGATTTTTTATTTCTTTGGAAACAACATATGCATCATAACTTCTATTGGGAAGAATTGGGAAATTTTCAAGAGTATATGACCCACATGTGATAGGAAAAGTTGCCAAATTGTCTTTTTGGCTTCTTTCATAAATTTAGTTAACCCATTACCTACGATCTGATATGCAATCTCTTTAGCCAATAATTTATTTGGTATATAAAAGGATAGGACATGAGGGCAAGCATGACTTCTGAAAACTCAGATGTATGGAAAAATTCCTCACCAAACCATCTTCCTATAGACCCAATATTTCTATTGGCTTCATGGGTGACTCTAGAGCTTTTCCTTTTGAAAATGATCTGAAAAGCTGGGAGCATTACATAATTGCATATTTTGAACATATGGGAGTGGTATTTTGATTCCCATAGGAATTATAACTGTACAAAGATGGGGGTTTTAACTTCTCTGGTCCATTTCCATCCTAACAATGGAAATTCAATAGAAAAACAAACAACATCTAGGATAAAGGAACTCATATAAAAAGGAGTGACTGTATTGGAGGGAAGATTATGATTTTCTCTATAGAGAGTGATACATCTAATCAAATTATTAGACAAAATATTAGTCCAATCAAGGATATAGCTGTTAGAGGCTGCTTCTATTAGGGGTGTCCAATATTCTTTAAACTTGGTTGTATTTGAAGACCCAAAAAGACGACACATCATTGTAGCAATTTGCGAGAATGGGATTTTAAGAGAAACTATTGAGTACATACCCTTATCCTCATGTTTTTATTGATTATGATCATTTCTCCAATCCTTAATTACATTTGCAGGTTGCTCATTCTCTCGCATAAATTCTTGGACAAAATAATTGTCATAGCTTTTATGGGGTTCAATCAATTTGTAAATTTCCTCAAAATATGTAGGCCTAAGAGAACCAATGATTTTTCTGCCTTTGGTAACAAACTGTCTATCTCAGATTTCCACATGATCTAACACACATCTTACTATGTCAGTGTATGGCATCATTTTAGAACATGCAACAATTATGTGTAGAAAAGAGTTAGATGCGTCGGACCATGAATCTGAATCTGAGGATATAGAATCATTAAATACAACCTTCCTATTCGAAATTACATGTGGATTCTCGTTCTCAAAAAAATTATAAATCTCTTCCCAACTTGAAGAACAAATTTCTGGGTTGCATGTTGTGTCTGAAACTAGAGGAGCCATCTCGTGATCTTCTTCTTGCTGAACAATTAACTGAGGTGGTGTGGAAAAATTCCTTTTTGCTTTAAGCAGCGTCGACCTCCTTTTATGCCTCAGTTTCCAGAATTACCCTGTTGAAAGAAAAAACCAGAGAGTGTAAGATGAAATCATGTCAAATTCTATTAACTGTCATATCACCTTAACTCATGCATAATGGGAATCCTCGGTATTAAACCTGTAATAATTATTTACAAACCTCGAAATCATAAAAAACCTGAATTACCATTAAATTGATAATACAGGCTTCATAGTTTGATAGTTTTTATCTTATTGGGATCCGTAAGTCAGCATTTTCATGATTAGTAAAAGTTTGAAATTTCACAACAATGCGCGATATGCGACAATGCAATATTGTGATAGTTTTTCTTGTTGAATGACAGAATGTGATATCAGCGTATGTCTCATGAAAGTTTGCGATATCACTATCTTTTATATAACATGCTTTGCAACCTCATACATCGACATTTTTTCATTTCGCATATTGTTGTTTTGGCTTTTCGCTTATCGTTATTTTCTGTTTCGGCGATTTGTACTTCGTCGGTTTCTTTCCCACTTGTTACACAGCAATTTGTCACCGTCCCTACCATTCCCCGTCTCGCACATTGGAGGGCTTATTTTGTGACCTGTGAGCAGTGATATAACTTGAAAATACTTTCATGGCATTCCCCTGAACATGTACTTTCATCCCCCTAAAGACATCTCCTGCTGAAAAACCCTAAAAACACCCCTTTTTGCATTGGCGCGGGCAGCTAGTTCAGTACCCGCGCCAATGGGTAAAATAATTTAAAGAGGTCGCGCCAATTAGCGCTCTGTCCCAGAGTCACACTCGCGCCAACCAATTTAAGGAGTGTTTTTAAAAAATAAATGGCGGAAGTTTCGTCCTAACTGATCCAGGGAGTGATATCTATCTTGAGTTGGGAGGTTTGGATACGGATTTCCATAGAGAGGAAGTGGTTTGCCACCTCTCATGGAAGCTTCCTTGATGATAGGGCCAATCCCATGATTATAGGGATCCCAAATCCCCTTCCTCCATCTATAAAAGCTTGCTCATCTCCTTTGCAAGCTAGTCTTCAAGTTCCCAAATTCCCAAGAGCCTTATGCTGCAAGAGCCTTGATTATTCCCCTAAGGCCAAATTCAAGCAAGGAGACTATTGTTGAGATTCGAAGAGAGAGGTTTGTCCCATCCTTGATAGGCTTTTCGAGACGTGTTCTGCTGGCAACCCTCCGAAGGAGAATTCAGCGTCAGAACTATGGTTGTATTCTTCCTTTGATTGATTAATAATAAACGACTATTGGTTATGGTTCCACTCTTGTTGTTGTTTATAATGATGAGTTATGTCCTTTCTGACTGACATATAATTGCATCTACTGGATTTTACGGTTGCGTTTGTTTTGTTTCTTGCGTGTGCAGGTGTCCAATCACGGAGATTGTGAGGATTGTGATCTTCCAGAGCTAAGGAACGGGAGCACTACCTCTTCTACAAGCAACAACGTTGGATTCCAGGTAAGCCTACATTGCTAGTCAGTTTATTTGCAATTAAGAACCTGCACTATAGCATGAACGATTGTTGCTAGACCCTGTCTGGGCTAGTAGGGATCCCCTCTGTCCGCAGAGGGGATTTACCTCCACAACAAATTGGCGACTCCACTGGAGCAGAGTTCATTTTCTTGTGTCAAGCTCGTTAAAAAATGAAACGAGGTGTTTGGAGAAGAGTTCATTTTCTTGTGTCAAGCTCGTTAAAAAATGAAACAAGGTGTTTGGAGCAGAGTTCCTTGTCTTGTGTCAAGCTCCTTAAAAAATGAAACAAGGTTGTCGGAGCAGAGTTCCTTGTCTTGTGCCAAGCTGCTTAAACCATGAAACAAGGTGTCTTGAGGATAGTTCTTTTAATGTGTCAACCTCGTTAAAACAATGAAACATGTTCCCGTTCAATTCGAGTCTTTGATCAGACCTCGTAAAATCCCAGTCGAGTCTTTCTTAGATCTCATAACTTGAACCTTCACTCCATCTGCCTTTCATATGGATTGAAGCTTGGGGGGCATGTACCTCGAATTGAGTCACCATGCTGGGGGCATGCTTACTTTTTCAAGCATAGTTTGATTCCATTTCAAGCTTGTGTAAAAATGAAACCGGTTTCAAGCATAGTTTATCTTTGTTTCAAGCTTGTGTAAAAATGAAACCAACTTGAAGCAAAGTTTCCTGATTTCAAGCTTGTGTAAAAATGAAACCATTCCCATTTTACTTCTTGTGATTTTCATTTTATCAGCCTATTTTTTCCAGATGAGCCTTGGTTTTCTCACTCCATCGTCACTATCTGCTTGGCCGATCATATGCCTTCACTTGGTTGTTTTACCCGTTCCTGAGGAACCACTGCGATGAGTGGTCTTTGTTAGCCACCTCTTGACCTTTACCTTGTTCTCAGCAGCTCCACCATTACCGGAACCAAGCTGTCACCCTTTATACCACTCGTTCCTCCAGGAGGAGTCAACTTTCAGCTCTTTTCTGACTCTCTAAACATGAAAAGATTGCCGAGTCCCTTGTCGGTTCGATCTCGTTAAAGTGGACACGAAACGACATCTACCCAGTGTACGTTTACCCCTTTTTCGGGTTGGGATATATTATTTACGAAAAATGAATACCCTAGCCTATCGCTACTAGGAGGTTTTCTCAGACATAGTTTTCTACCTTTTCGGATCTGAGGAACTATTTACGAAAAGGGACCATTGGAGTTTACTTTTCCGTTGTCTTTTCAAACTCTCTAAATATGAAAAGACTCTGAGTTCTTCCTCTGTCAGATTCGTTAAACCCTTATGACATTGGATTCAGTCGTGATGACGGTATCCGAGTTCCTCCTTCCTAGGGCTCGTTAAATGTACTAGGATGGATTTGTCCAAAGGACGGACTTATATTACAAGCATATGCTATCCCCTTCAAGCTTTTTATCAAAAATAATTGGGGTACTCGCCAGAAATGGTGGTGAAAAATGGAACCAAAATCATTGGCGTTTTGGCAGTATGTCGCTCTTGAACATGGCACTTGTCTACATTCGTGTCGGGTTGGGGACATCTCATCTCATTTTCACTTGCCTCCGTAGGTTTGGGTAATCCCTTTTGACCTCTCATCAGCTCTTTGCCTCGTCACCATGACCTCTGATCTTTTGATGTCAAATACTGCCAAGTCCACTGTCGTGCCGTTCATATGTTCAAGAGAAGTTGACCTCTGCAACTACCAACCTTCCTTTGATTCTCATCTGATCATGGTTCGCAAAAGACATTATATTCCTCTGTCTCGTGTCGATGATGTGGGAAACACTATGGCCCACCTTCGATCAAGGTCACTTCCTGTCGACTTCAGCTCATTATCCAGGAAGTTGATCTAGAGACTCACTTCTGGTGCCTTGGAGCTTGCATGCCTCAATGGCAGGTTCTTCGCATTCGACTCGAGGTTTTCATCATTGGCCTCCGATCGAGTGATTCTATGGGTGTTCAATGCCAGCTCATTGATTCACATGCCGTAGATTGTACCTGTAGCACCTTGAGGTCCATTTTCATTATTGGTGGTACCTCTCACGTTTGTTAATAGCTTTCAACATTGGCTGGTAATCAGATGATGTTCTTGCATGTTCGACTTCAGCTCACCTATTCGCATGCCTGAACTTGTACTATGTTCGGGTCGAGATGGAGCGCAAGACCCTGGATTGTGTTTGTTGTAATCCAGGCTACATTTTGTGGATTATTATGATTATTTACATGACTCACTTACTGGATGGCTGCGACCATACCTGAGTCTATTTATCGATCCTCACTGGATGGCTGCGTCCATGCCTTGGATCTGGATTATTGTATACTCTGTTATGGATGGCTACGCCCATACCACATATATATCATGTATTTGAGACATCAGTTGTACTTCTTCACGCAGGTTTTCTGACGGCAGAGTTTTCAGTTGGACACGTTCTCGTAAAGAATTACACCCCTCTCTCTCGTTCGGGCCCCATACTTTAGGGGGCATCTGTTACACAACAAATTTTCACCGTCCCTACCATTCCCCATCTCGCACATTGGAGGGCTTATTTTGTGACCTGTGAGCAGTGATATAACTTGAAAATACTTTCATGGCATTCCCATGAACATGTACTTTCATCCCCCTGAAGACATCTCCTGCTGAAAAACCCTAAAAACACCCCTTTTTGCGTTGGCGTGGGTAGCCAGTTCAGTACCCGTGCCAATGGGGAAAATCCTTTAAAGAGGTTGCACCAATTGGCGCTCTGTCCTAGAGTCGCACTCACGCCGGCCAATTTAAGGAGTGTTTTTTAAAAATAAATGGCGGAAGTTTCGTCCTAACTGATCCAGGAACTGATATCTATCTTGAGTTGGGAGGTTTGGCTACGGATTTCCATAGAGAGGAAGTGGTTTGCCACCTCTCATTGAAGCTTCCTTGATGATAGGGCCAATCCCATGATTATAGGGATCCCAACTCCCCTTCCTCCATCTATAAAAGCTTGCTCATCTCCTTTGCAAGCTAGTCTTCAAGTTCCCAAATTCCCAAGAGCTCTGAGGTCAAGAGCTCTGATTATTCCCCAAGGAAAAATTCAAGCCCCACAGCTATTGTCGAGACATCCAAAGAGAGAGGTTTGTCCCATCCTCGACAGGAATTTTTGAGACGTGTTCCACTAGCGACCTTCTGAAGGAGAATTCAGCGTCAGGGCTATGGTTGTATTCTTCTTTGATTGATTAGTGATAAATGACTATTGGTTATGGTTCCACTCTTGTTGTTGATTATGATGTTGAGTTATGTCTTCTCTGACTGACATATAGTTGCATCTACTGGATTTTACGCTTGCGTTTGTTTTGTTTCTTGCGTGTGTAGGTGTCCGATCACGGAGATCGTGAGGATTGTGATCTGCCAGAGCTAAGGAACGGGAGCGCTACCTCTTCTACAAGCAACAACGTTGGATTCCAGGTAAGCCTACATCGCTAGTCGGTTTATTTGCAATTAGGAACCTGCACTATAGCGTAAACGATTGTTGCTAGAACCGGTCTGGGCTAGTAGGGATTGTCTCTGTCTGCAGAGGGGATTTACCTCCACAAAAAATTGGCGACTCCACTGGAGCAGAGTTCATTTTCTTGTGTCAAGCTCGTTAAAAAAAGAAACAAGGTGTTTGGAGCAGAGTTCATTTTCTTGTGTCAAGCTCGTTAAAAAATGAAACAAGGTGTTTGGAGCAGAGTTCCTTGTCTTGTGTCAAGCTCCTTAAAAAATGAAACAAGGTCGTCGGAGCAGAGTTCCTTGTCTTGTGCCAAGCTCCTTAAACCATGAAACAAGGTGTCCTGAGGATAGTTATTTTAATGTGTCAACCTCGTTAAAACAATGAAACATGTTCCCGTTCACCCGAAGCTCCTTGACTGCATTCCCAAATGAGTCTTTCTCTTGATCTCGTAACTTGAACCTTCACTCCATCTGCCTTTCATATGGACTGAAGCTTGGGGGGCATGTACCTCGAATTGAGTCACCATGCTGGGGGCATGCTTAATTTTTCAAGCATAGTTTGTTTCTGTTTCAAGCTTGTGTAAAAATGAAACTAGTTTCAAGCATAGTTTATCTTTGTTTCAAGCTTGTGTAAAAATGAAACCAACTTCAAGCAGAGTTTCCTGATTTCAAGCTTGTGTAAAAATGAAACCATTCCCATTTTACCTCTTGTGATTGTCATTTTATCAGCCTATTTTTGCCAGATGAGCCTTGGTTTTCTCACTCCATCGTCACTATCTGCTTGGCCGATCATATGCCTTCACTTGTTTGTTTTACCCATTCTTGACGAACCGCTATGATGAGTGGTCTTGTTAGCCAGCCTCTTGACCTTTATCTTGTTATGAGCAGTTCCACCATTACTGGAACCAGTTGCTACCCTTTATACCACTCGTTCCTCTAGGAGGAGTCAAATTTCAGCTCTTTTCTGACTCTCTAAACATGAAAACATTGCCGAGTCCCTTGTCGGTTTGATCTCGTTAAAGTGGACATGAAACAACATCTACCCAGTATATGTTTACCCCTTTTTTGGGCTGAGATAGATTATTTACGAAAAAGGAATACCCTAGCCTATCGCGACTAGGAGGTTTTCTCAGACATAGTTTTCTACCTTTTCGGATCTGAGGAACTATTTACGAAAAGGGACCGTTGGAGTTTACTTTTCCGTTGTCTTTTCAAACTCTCTAAACATGAAAAGATGCTGAGTTCTTCCTTTGTCAGACTCGTTAAACCCTGATGACATTGGATTCAGTCGTAATGACGATATTCGAGTTTCTCCTTCCTAGGGCTCGTTAAATGTACTAGGATGGATTCGTCCGAAGGACGGACTTATATTACAAGCATATGCTATCCCCTTCAAGCTTGTTATAAAAAATAATTGGGGTACTCGCCAGAAATGGTGGGAAAAAAATGGAACCACAATCATTGTCGTGTCGGCAGTATGTTGCTCTTGAACATGGCACTTGTCTGCATTCGTGTCGGGTTGGGGACATCTCATCTCGTTTTTCACTTACCTCTATGGGTTTGGGTAATCCATTTTGACCTCTCATCAGCTCTTTGCCTCGTCACCATGACCTCTAATCTTTTGATGTCAAATACTACCAAGTCCACTATCGTGTCGTTCATATGTTCAAGAGAAGTTGACCTCTGCAACTACCAACCTTCTTCTGATTCTCATCTGATCATGGTTTGCAAAAGACATTATATTCCTTTGTCTCGTGTCGATGATGTGGGAAACACTATGGCCCACCTTTGATCAAGGTCACTTCCTGTCGACTTCAGCTCATTATCCAGGAAGCTGATCTAGAGACTCCCTTCTGGTGCCTTGGAGCCTGCATGCCTCAATGGCAGGTTCTTCGCATTCGACGCGAGGTTTTCATCATTGGCCTCCGATCGAGTGATTCTACGGGTGTTCGACGTCAGCTCATTGATTCACATGCCATAGATTGTACCTGTAGTACCTTGAGGGCCATTGTCATTATTTGTGGTACCTCTCGCGTCTGTTAACAAATTTCATCATTGGCTGGTAATCAGACAATGTTCTTGCATGTTCGACTTCAGCTCACCTATTCGCATGCTTGAACTTGTACTGTGTTCGAGTCGAGATGGAGCGCAAGACCCTGGATTGTGTCTATTGTAATCCAGGCTGCATTTTGTGGATTATTATGATTATTTACATGACTCACTCACTGGATGGCTGCGACCATACCTGAGTCTATTTATCAATCCTCACTGGATGGCTACATCCATGCCTTGGATCTGGATTATTGTATACTCTGTTATGGATGGCTGCGCCCATGCCACGCATATATATCATGTATTTGAGATATCATTTGTACTTATTTACGCATGTTTTCCGACGACGGTGTTTTCAGTTGGACATGTTCTCGTAAAGCATTTCACCCCTCTCTCTCGTTCGGGCCTCATACTTTAGGAAGCATCTGTTACACAACAATTTGTCACCGTCCCTACCATTCCCCGTCTCGCACATTGGAGGGCTTATTTTGTGGCCTGTGAGCAGTGATATAACTTGAAAATACTTTCATGGCATTCCCCTGAACATGTACTTTCATCCCCCTGAAGACATCTCCTGCTGAAAAACCCTAAAAACACCCCTTTTTGCATTGGCGTGGGCAGCCAGTTCAGTACCCGCGCCAATGGGGAAAATCCTTTAAAGAGGTCACGCCAATTGGCGCTCTGTCCCAGAGTCGCACTCGCGCCAGCCAATTTAAGGAGTGTTTTTTAAAAATAAATGGCAGAAGTTTCGTCCTAACTGATCCAGGAACTGATATCTATCTCGAGTTGGGAGGTTTGGCTACAGATTTCCATAGAGAGGAAGTGGTTTGCCACCTCTCATGGAAGCTTCCTTGATGATATGGCCAATCCCATGATTATAGGGATCCCAACTCCCCTTCCTCCATCTATAAAAGCTTGCTCATCTCCTTTGCAAGCTAGTCTTCAAGTTCCCAAATTCCCAAGAGCCTTATGCTTCAAGAGCCTTGATTATTCCCCTAAGGCCAGATTCAAGCAAGGAGACTATTGTTGAGATTCGAAGAGAGAGGTTTGTCCCATCCTTGACAGGATTTTCGAGACGTGTTCTGCTAGAGACCCTCCGAAGGAGAATTCAGCGTCAGAACTATGGTTGTATTCTTCCTTTGATTGATTAATAATAAATGACTATTGGTTATGGTTCCACTCTTGTTGTTGTTTATAATGATGAGTTATGTCCTTTCTGACTAACATATAGTTTCATCTACTGGATTTTACACTTGCATTTGTTTTGTTTCTTGCGTGTGCAGGTGTCCGATCATGGAGATCGTGAGGATTGTGATCTACCAGAGCTAAGGAACAGGAGCGCTACCTCTTCTACAAGCAACAACGTTGGATTCCAGGTAAGCCTACATCGCTAGTCGGTTTATTTGCAATTAAGAACCTGCGCTATAGCGTGAACGATTTTTGCTAGACCCGGTCTGGGCTAGTAGGGATCGCCTCTGTCCGCAGAGGGGATTTACCTCCACAACACCGATCCTTGTACTCTTAGTCCTTTATGGGTTCCTTGGAGTGTTTTTTTCATGATTTTATTATGTTTCTTATGAAAAACAAAACTTAATCTAATAAGTTGAAATTTCTAAGTTCTAAAATTGATTTAACCTTAAGAATTTTTTAAAAGGGTCCCCATTGTTCTTTCTATACTATTTATCTAGAAAAATAGGGGGTTGTTCTAATACTACAACAATTGGCAATACAATGGATGAATCTAGAATCTCTGATAAATAATAATACTAAAAATAAAATATTTTAGGAAATTAGAAATAATTGAAATTTGTCTTTAATATAAGTAAAGTTCAATCCAAATAGCTTGGTTTTACTTGAAATTTTTTTCTTACTTTTGCAAATGAATTTTTTCTCTAAATGAATCAAATTGTAATAAGTTGGAAATATAAGTAGGAATTCAATCAAAGTTTAGCTTGTTTTATGAATTTATTAGTCACTAGTAGAGTCGTTGCTGCCAGCAGGTGTTCATAGCCTCGATAGGGTTACTATTTAACCAAAATGATCCAGTATCCCATTCATAACGTAATAAATAATTCCAAAGATAATATAATTATATTTTTTTTATTTTTGTTTTGTCACTTTAAAACAATTACCTGGTTTGGTAGCCAAAAGTGATAATTTCATTCACTGGTGTAGGAATTTACAGGGTAAGTTACGTAGATAAAAAACCAAAGGTGGTGGCTCACAAAAAGATCACAAATCAGTACACCAGTATTATCACGTGGTTAAAACCCTCGAAGAGGGAAAAATTCCACGACCTGAGCCAATGCGGCCAGTTCAGGAAATTTATTAATATAAAAATAAAAGTTACATATGTTTCTCTCATAAACGGTTGCCGGAAAAATGAACCTCCATGCTCTTTAAATAGAGATCATGGACTAATCGGGTGTTAAGCCACGGATCAAGTGTCATTAATACCAAGGAGAAAGTGAACCGTCGGATCATTACAAATTGTGACCATTGGATTATAAGTTACAAATGTACATAGTAAAGAAACACACTTTACCTAACTCTACACTAGAATAAGTTATTATGTGTCGAAATATCCTAACATCCCCCCTTAAGAAAAAATTGGGATAGGATAGAAGGATTTACAAAGGTGACACAAAAGGAGCCTATTTCCTATGTGTCAAAATATCCTAACATCCCCCCTTAAGAAAAAATTGGGATAGGATTGAAGGATTTACAAAGGTGACACAATAGGAGAAGGAAGGAGGCGTTAGAGCCTATCCCCCCTTAATGATAACTTTCCTGAACTCCAAGCATGGATCAAAGTTTGGTAAACTTCGCTTCTATGAGAGACTTTGTAAAGATATTGGCTACTTGATTATTGGTTGGACAATACTGCACTTCAAGAACACGATCATGAATGAGCTTTCTGATGAAGTGTATGTGGAGCTAAATGTGTTTCATACGTTGATGTTGAACTGGATCTTTACATAGCTTAATGGCACTCTGATTATCACACCAAAGTGTAGTTGGATGCTATTTATGAAGACCAAATTCAGACAGGATCTAACGAAGCCACATGGATTCCTTGCTAGCTTCAACTGCACCTTGATACTCTGCTTCTACTGAAGAAAGAGAGATGGAACTTTGTTTCTTATAAGACCATGTAATAGGTCTTGAACCAAGAGTGAATACATATCCTGCAGTATACTTTCAATCATTATGGTCACCAACCCAATAAGAATTAGTGAAGCCAATCAACAATGGAGATGATCCTACACTGTAATGAATCCCGAACCGAACTGTACCTTGAATATATCGAAGTATTATTTTAGCTTCTTTCCAGTGACTTTCATGAGGTTGGTGCATAAACTGAGTGACAAGACCAATGGTAAAGGAAAGGTCAAGATGGGTATGGGTTAGATACATAATTTTACCAACAAGTTGACGGTATAAGGTAGCATCAAATTCAGGGGTAGTACAAGTGACTGAAATCTTGACTCCAGACTGAAAAGGAGAAAGGGATGGCTTACAGTCTTCCATCTGAAAGTGGTGTAGAAGATCACAGGCATACTTGGACTGAGAGAGGGTAATACCTTCTTCGGATTGCAAGACTTGAAGACCAAGGAAATAATGAAAGTGTCCTAAGTCTGTCATCTCAAAATTCTTTTCAAGGCTATACATCACATGGTTTATATGGTTAGGATCACTACCAGTAAGGATAAGATCATCAACATAGAGAACAAGGATGGTGAAGGACTTACCCACTTTCTTGATGTAGACAGTGTTGTCATAATGACACCTAGAAAAGCCATTATCTAATAGAAATCTATCCATTTTTGCCTACCAAGCCTAAGGAGCTTGTTTGAGACCACAGAGAGAATTCCTAAGGTGACAAACAAGGCTAGAGTCATTTTGGATAAAGCCAGGGGGTTGTTCCATGTATATTTATTCATGCAAATCTCCATGTAAGAAGGCAGATTTAACATCCATCTGATGGAATTCCCATTTAAAAGAGGTAGCAAGGGAAAGAACAAGGCAGATAGAATTCATTTTGGCAACAGGGGAGAAGGTTTCAATATATTCAATGCCTTCAAATTGTGAAAATCCTTTAGCGACAAGACGATTTTTATGTGTATCCACTTTTCCATCTGGTCCAAACTTTTTTTTGTAAACCCATCTACATCTAACAATTTTTCTTCCTTTTGGAAGAGGAACAAGATCCCAAGTATCGTTTGCCAATAAGGAACAATATTCGTCATTCATAGCTTCATCCCAGTCTATATTACCGGAGGCTTCTTCAAAGGTTTACGGATCACGATTTTCTGGAACTTGAGCTAATAAGGAAGAGGCTCTTTTGAACTAAGAATGTGTACGTCGTCGATCGACAGGGTCACCCACAAGAGAACTTGCTGCATCTCGAGTAGAGTGGACCCATCTTGGAAGCTGTGGAGAAAAAGGAATAATTTCAAGAGGTGGAGGAGGATTTTCATCCTCACTGTCATCATCTGAACTAGAAGGAATGCTGTTAAAAATAGAAGAGAGGGATAGGTGGCACATATGTCGAATCAGGCTCGTAGGCCAAAAGTGGCACACCCGCCGAACTAGGCTTGTAGGCCAATATTTTTTCATCAAATTTTTCATCTCTTTTAATGATTATATTTTTCGATTTTGGTTGAAGAAGTTTATATCCTTTGACATCTTCAAAATATCCAACAAAAATGCATTTTTCACTCTTAGGTTCTAAGGCTTTATGTTTCACATCTGGAATATGGGCCCAAGCATCACTTCCAAAAACACGAAAGTGACTTACATCTGGTTTGATTGAGCTCCGGGTTTCTTCTAGAGTTATATTCTTGTCAACCTTAGTAGGAGTGTGATTTAATATGTAATTTTCACAGTTAATTTCTTCTGCCCAAAAATTGAGACTAAGTCCTTTAGATTGAAGCATACAATTAGCCATTTCTTTTAAGTTGCGATTCTTCCTTTCAGCTACACCATTTTTTTGTGGAGTATATGGAACAATATGGTCAAATTGAATGCCATGCTTAGTGCAGAAGTTGATAAATTTGTTGTTAACATATTATCCTCCATTGTTTGATCTTAACTTGAGAATTTGATGTCCAGATTGTTTCTCAACAAAGGCCTTAAAGGCCAAGAACATGTTAAAAACTTCACTCTTGAGTTTTAAGAATTATACCCAAGTGCGTGTAGAAATTTGCTGAATAATGAAGATTTATCCACCGAGACTATCCTAATCACATACTAATTCTAATTCATATGCAACACATAATCTCTTCTACAATCAATCATCAATTTGCGGAAATAGAAACAGTCGCATGCGCACATAAACAAAATATGTAATGGGGAAAGCTTATAGCTGAAAACCCCCAGCTATTTGTA